>ML431523.1:3593-83486 GCA_005239525.1 Nicotiana knightiana
TGTTCTGCTGTTGGTGAGGTGGTCTATACGGTTGAACTTGCTGACCCCAGTTCTGCCCCCTTGTCTCTGGCTTCCATAATTTGACACATAATTCATGTTTTCTGGATAAGGAGGGTGATCACATTCTGCATTCCACTGATTACCAAATGGTTGACTAATGCAAGATGTGCATAAGCCCCCATTGGTCGTATCAACGATGTGTACCTGCTGTTTTTGCCCAGATTCCTCCACCTTCTTAGTTAGTATCCTCATCTGTGTTATCAAAGTGGCCATGTTCTCTGCAATAGTATTGGATGGATCGAATGGCACTGAGTAGACTACAGGAGTAATGGGTGCATTCCTGGTTGTCCATCCTGAAATCTATGCCATTTTATCAAGTAAGATCTGACTTTCTCTCCACGTTTTACTCAAGAATGCTCCACCAGCTGAAGCATCAACATTTTCCTTAACAGTATCAGCCAGACCCATATAAAAACGCTGCCCAACATCTGCTCTGGAATACCATGGTATGGACAGATAACCAGCATTCCCTTAAATCGTTCCCATGTCTCCTGCAATGTTTCAACTATTTCACCAGTTCTCGATGAGTTTCTAGGCATGCATTTGTACAACCAAGTTAGCAAACGTTAAACTTTCAATGTATAAATGAAAATTGAAGAAAATTGACTATATTTCAGAATTTTGTATTTCTTCCAACTCCAATTGATAACACCGTTAACTCCCCGGCAACGACGCAAAAATTTGATAACGCTCAACTATGTCTTATAGAAAGACTAAACGGGCGTTGCAAGTATAATCCGGGGTATTACACCCAGAGTCAATCCCGCAGAGAATTTACATATCAATCAAGCCGTCAGAATACGAAACTTTTACTTAATCAATTTTCTCAAGAATTTTGAATATCAATTGGTGATATTTTACTATTTCTACTGAAAAAATTAATAAACTAACGATTAACTAACAATAGGATGTAAACAATTATAATAAAGGTCTAAGGTTATGGTTTCCCCCGTCGGTGAACTTCCTTCTCGGATACTTCTTATAGTTTGATTAGTTGTCTCTATCAATCATGAACACTCTATCTACCATAAATTTCTCTCAAGTAATTATGATAATTTACTAGATGCGGTCTCTTAAGTTACGCTAGCTAGATTGCATTATAGTTCACTTTAGATTGCACCCGAAGTATCGTTATTTCTAATCCAACCTCTAAACCCTCGGTTATGACTTTCGTCTATACTCTGGGAGTGGTGTTGTTCAAACAATTACCTAAATATGCACTCTCTCTCAAGTAGATACATAATAAATAGGAACAACTAATTGAGGGCCCTTCAATCAACTACAACAAGAACGTAGTTGAACAAATAGATTTTAATCAACCAATCAAAGATAATATCACAATAAGTTCATCCCCCAACGGGTTCCACCAAAACCCTAGATTAAAGAAATTAGCTAATCATGCTCATAATAATCAACTCCAAAATAACTTGCATAATTAAACTACAAAGTAATGAATAAAGGATGTAAAAATCAATGTTTTGCTTTGCTGAGTAGTATTCCACAGGCTTCTCTTGTCTCTAATGGCATCCCCCTTCAAAGTTGTGTTTTTGGGTCTATTTATATGTTTGGGACAAACCCTAAACATGTAGGATAAATCTAGTCAAACTGGGAAACACTTAAAATCTTTAAAACTCGAACTGGGCCGGACCAGGGACCAGGCGTTACAAGCCAAATGCCTGGCTAACGCCTGGCCAGGCCTGGCTTTATGGCCCAAACGCCCCCCAAACGCCTGGTCCTACCAAGCTTTACTGCCCAAACGCCCGGCTAAAGCCTGATATGACCAGGATTTAGAGCTCAAACGCCCAGCTATAGCCGGGTTCTCTCCTTTTTGACTCTTGAGCGTATTTTTGACGTTTATGCATCCATTTAGCTCGGCTTCCATCTCCAATTCACCTACACATGAAATAGACTCCATTATGCACATACGAAGTGTATTTTTATCATTAACGCACATAAAATGTAAGGCACATAATGCGTTAAACCATGAATTCTAGCCACACATCATTGTACGTTCAGTGAGATTGGTTATAGCTGGGTCCCTTGCTGGGACGGTGATATTTCTGTTATTGTTCCCTTGCCGGGACGGTGATATGGGACGGTGATATTTCTATTATTGTTCCCTTGCCGGGACGGTGATATTTCTGTTATTGTTCCCTTGCCGGGATGTTGTAAATTATGTTTTGTATTGTGGTTCTCCCTTGCCAAATTGTTGTTCTGATTATTGTTGGGTAAGGAAGAGTGTAAAACACGAAGGGTGATGCCGTGCCATTATTCATATTAAAAGCACGAAGAATAATGTCGTGCCGATATAGTGAAGATGTAAAAGGGAAGCTTATTATGATTCGAATTTGGGTTTTGGCTAGCCTAGTTCCATGATAGGCGCCATCACGACTGGCCTGGATTTGGGGTTATATATATATATATATATATATATATAATCTACTTTTATCTTCATTAATCCATTTTAATTAATTCATTATTGAACGAAATAACAAATAGAAGACTTAAGCGAATATGACTATCCTAACTTTATATACATTTTTTAATTAAGTCTGACATTAGTTAATTAAATTCGATTTTAACCAAATAACATAATAAATAATAAAAATTACATAATCCGAATAATAACTATAAAAAAATGCGGGCAGAATAAAAAAATGCAATAATAGAAATTAAAGAAAAACACACGGACAGAAAAAAATGGAAATACGTGCAGAAAAATAAAGAAAATAAAAAAATGCGGGAAATAATAATGGAAATGAAATAAATGCGGAAATAACATAAAAATAAAGAAATTAAAGGATCTAACCGTGAAAAACCCTCAAGCGAAGACTCCCGTCTAGGATTTTAAGATCCTTGATGGGAGATCTTCGCCAGAGGATTTTTTGGCAGTTAGGAAATAAAAAGGGGGTAAATCTTAGTGTTTTGGCCTTTTTAGGTCTAAGATCTACGGATTTTGGTTGGGTTTTTAGGGATTTGGTAGGTAGGAGGAGGTTTAAGAGGATGGGAGGAGTATTTGGTGTTAATTTGGGGCTTTTTGGAGTTTGGCCGTCGTCGGTGGAGATTTCCGGCACGCAGCGGGCGGCCGGCAGCGGGGAAGGGTGGTGGCGGTGGAGGGAGAAGAGAGAGATGGGGAGTCTTTGTTTTAGAGAGATGTGAGAAAAGTGAAAGAGTGGGAAGTTGGAAATGAGGGGGAGTAGAGGTTTTAGGACAATTTTTATATTAAAAAGTGGGGGAGTTCCGGACCGTTGGATCTACTAGAGATCAATGGTCAAGATTGAGTGGGGGAGATGGGGTGGATCAGATTTTTAAGGGTTTTGGGCTTGGATTTTTTTTTTTGGGTTTTTTGGGTTAAATTTGGGATTGGGCTAGTTGTTCAAGACTTAGCCCAATCCGATTTTCTTTTAAGCTAATTAACCTCTTTTAAATCTAAATAATTTTGATTAAGCTCTAAATTGAATACTAAATTATCTCAAATTGTAAAATTACACTAATAATCTATTTATATTATTTACACGATTAGCCGTTTTAAAGAAAAATTACTTAATTTATTACTAGAAAACTAAAAATAATGTTAAGAGCAAACAATTTTCAAGATTTTTTTTTAATGAAGCAATTAATTATGTAATTAGGCATTAAATTAAATTAAGAGCCTAATAATGCAAAATGATGAAGGTTTAAATATTTTCATGACTTAAAAAATAAAAAAATGTGACTAAAAATTCAAATAATTCCAAATAAATACCAAAAGATCCTTACAAAAATAAAAATTCTACAAAATAAGACTACTTTATCTATTAATTTTATAGGAGTATTTTAGTAAGGTAAAAATTACATGCTCACACCGACAAGAACAACTTAAGCAAATAACGAGGAACAATGATTCTACGAGGTAACAAATATCTTCAACAAGGGGAGCACAATATCTGACAATCAGACATGGAATTACAAGTAAACATGTATCAACTAAAGCAGGAAAGAAACAGCATAAAGAGAACGAAAAGAAACAGGTAACACAGATAAATTGGCGGCGCATATGTACTCACCACTTCACGTATACGCCGCTCACATGATTTATCATATAGTAACTAAAGCAAAGGTTCCTAAAGTCTCAAGTCAAGGTTAGACACAACACTTACCTCGATCCACAGGCCACTCACTGCTCAATTACCGCTTTCCCTCTAGTTTCCACCTCTGAACAACTTGTATCTAGCCATAATTAACTTAATAACATCAAATATTGCTAAAGAAATAAATTTCAATACATAAATTTAGTTTTCCCAACATTTCAACCAAAAGTCAAAAATCGACCTCGGGCCCGCTTGGTCAAAACTCGATGTTTGGACCAAAATCCATTTATCCATTCACGCCCGAGCTCGAAAATATAATTAGTTCCGGAATCCGACCCCAATTCGAGGTCTAAATCCCCAATTTGCAAAAACTTCTCAATTCTCCCAAAATCCCTAATTTCTACCATGAAAGAACATGATTTAGGACTAGGAATTTAATAGGTGATGATGGAAATTGAAGAAAATGAGCTAAAGAGCACAAACCTAGGATTTGGTGTTGAATTCCCCCTTCAAAATCGCCCTAGGTCGAGTTCTAGTGAAAGAGTTGTGAAATTCTGAAGAAAATCACGTTCTGTTTTAATTCACTGGACAAGCCTTCTTCGTGTTGGCGAAGGGCCTGTCGCGATTGCGAAGCAACGACTCTATTAGCCTACGCGTTCGCGAGATACTCATCGCATTCGCGAAGGCTTATTCCCACCAGCCTACGCGTTCTCGAGATACTCATCGCGTTGGCGAAGGCTTATTCCCACCAGCCATGTGTCGCGTTCGTGATGAGTATGGTCAGATCCCCTCCCTCGGGTCCCTAAGCCATCGCGTTCACGTGGAGACTAGTCGCGTTCGCGAAAGGTAACGCCCTCAATGCTCCGCGTTCGCGAAGAAGAAAATACCCTCGCCCCCAATTTACCTTCCGCGTTCGTGAGAGTACCTCCGCGAACGCGATGAAGGGCACACCAGATATCAGCTGAAGCCAAAAACTAGATTTTTCTAAGTTCTAAACATCATGTAGCCTATCTGAAACTCACTCGAGCCCTCGAGACTCAAACCAAACATGCACACCAATATAAAAACATCATACAAACTTGCTCGTGCGATCAAATCGCCAGAATAACACCTAGAACTACGAATTTAGCACCAAATCACATGAAATTCTCAAGAACACTTTAAAATTTCTATTTTCACAACCAGACGTCCGAATCATGTCAAATCAGTTCTGTTTCTCACCAAATTTCATAGATAAGGTATAAATATCATAACGGACTTGTATCGAGCTCCGGAACCAACATACAGACCCGGTACCAACAAGATCAAACATTAACCAATTTCTTAAAATAATTAAATTTTTAGTTTTTTTAATTTTCAACAAAAATTCATATCTCGAGCTAGGGACCCACCAGGGCCGTCAAAACACGAGTCCGGGTCCGTTTACTCAAAACATTGACCGAAGTCAACTAAAATCAATTTTTTTAAGGCCAAAAATTATTATTTCATCAATTGTCAACATAAAAGCTTTCCGGAAATACGCCCAGACTATGCACGCAAGTCGAGGAGGGTAAAAATGAGATTTTCAAGGCTAAAGAGCGCAGAATTGAGTTCTAAAACATAAGATGACCCTTTGGGTCATCACAAAATCTTTTTCTAGAGATTAGTATGGTATATCCACTACCACTAGAAAGTTCATATTCTTCCAAGAATGAATATGTATTCATAAATAAGATGTTGTACATTCACATCATGAATGGACCATAATCATCTGTGTTTTACAAAATCTCATGTCAAATTGATGACAAATATTACTTTCATAGAGTGAAGGAATTATTTTGGGAATCCTTATTATTCTCCTTATCACAATGATGACGATTATAATTTCGTCTATTGCCACGTCCACATCTATTGATACCTTCACTGTAATAATTTTTTCTTATTTCAGACTTATCACATATTACTATCACATTCTCTTAAGGGAATGAGAATGAAGCAAATTCAATGGGATGGATTCTCACTTCTTGTGCCCATAATCATACATGAATTTGATCATGGCAAGACATAGCAATTTTACCACTTCAGGTGGTTATAATTTGTTACAACTCTATTAGATTTATAATCAAAACAGAAAAGGCCTAAAAATGCCACTTAACTTTCAGAAATAGTCTATCCATGCCATCCGTTAAAAAAATGAACATTTCATGCCACTGCCGTTACACTTTTGGCTCATCTATGCCACTCAACGTTAATTTTTTTTAAAAAAATTAAAAAAAATAAAATTGTGCCGTTAGTTCAATAATGGCATAGGTGAGCCAAAGATGTAACGGCAGTGGCATAAAATGAGTATTTTTTTAATGGATGGCATGGATAGACCATTTCTGAAAGTTGAGTGGCATTTTTAGGCTTTTTCCCTAATCAAAATTTGTCGTCTTTGTTTGTATTAAAAATCAAATTATAGAATTTCAAGAATTTAAAAGAGAAAAATAAGGTAAAATACTTACTTTAAATCCAGAATTTAATCATGAAGGAAGTTCATGGAACAATTGACAATCATTATGCTCAATCACAAAGCTTCTACCCAATTGGTTAGAGCCTCGTGCTAATAACATGTTATAAAACAATAAGGAAGAAGAAGAAGAAGAAGAAGAAGAGAAAAGTAGAGAGAAGATTCGTTGGACTGAATTACAATGGAATAGGTTCCCTCTACTTATAGGGAAAGAGTGACTTAGCCACCAAGTAAAATCCCTAAAATCTCTTTAAAATATAGGCATTCACCTTGAATACAATTCTATTTATAACAATTATATCATTTTTTCTTAAAAAAATAACTAGAAAAGAAAAGGGACCCAAAGCTAAACTCTAATCAGTTTTGCGTGTAAGAATTTGAACCTAAATCTTTCAAACTCTAATTAAAGGAAATGGAAGAGGTATTTCACAAAATTCAAACCAAAACTAGTGGAATGAAAGAAAATACAAGCTTACCATGGTTTTAAAACTTTATAAATTATCTTTTTGATAAAACCTAGTGAAAGTAATACACGTTCGTCAAGTAACTTGCTACAAGAGCCGGAAGTATTACAATATTCGCGTTGTCTCAATTTATGTGTCATACTTTTCTTTTTAGTATGTCCGAAGAAAAATATCATACTTCCTTAATTAGAAACAGTTTAACTTAAAACTTAAAGAAAATACAAGCTTACCATGGTTTTAAAACTTTATAAATTATCTTTTTGATAAAACCCAGTGAAAGTTATACACGTTCATCAAGTAACTTGCTACAAGAACCGGAAGTATTACAATACTCCCGTTGTTTCAATTTATATGTCATACTTTTCTTTTTAGTATGTCCTAAAAAGAATGTCATACTTCCTTATTTAGAAACAATTTAACTTAAAACTTCCTACTTTACACATTATGAGATGACTTATAGCCACACAAATATGTATGCTTATTTAGACCATAAGTTTCTCGAGAAATTTTCATCTTTTTTAATCTCCGCGCCAAGTCAAATACCGTCACATAAATTGGGGTGGAGAGGGTAATAAACAAAGCTCAAACAGTTCAATCAATAGGCAAAAGTCCATATGTAAAACCGGAGTTCTGAGATTGTGCAAAGCTTAACATTTCACTCCAAAAAAAATGTCTCAATACATATATACTACAGAAACTACTGAACAGAGTTAAACAGTTTCCTAAAACTGCTATGCTATACACCAAAAGAGGTGTTACATTCACATCCTACTTAGAAAAGACCAACAATTAGAGTGACAAAGCACACATAATGGTACCATAAAAAGAATGAATCTAATTCTGCGAGTTAAGATTGGCCTATTCAATGCAAAAACATCTTTAATGCAAGAGAATTCAAAATTCATCAACCGCGACGTGGACAGACATTAGCAAAGTGACCTGGATCACCGCAGATGAAACATCTGCCAGTTATTGGTTCACCTGTTGCTGACACAAATGACACACCACTGGTATTTGGACCACCTTGGCCTCGGCCACCTCTTCTGCTGCTAGTGGACGCAGAAGTATTTGTACGCTCACCTCCATTGAGGGTATCTTCCCAACTGCAATGCAGGCAAAAAAGGTGTATCAACTAGCAAACTACTTTAATGTTATCAAGAGTTCTGAGTATACAGATAAATCTAAGCAATTATAACGAAGTTCCAATGTCACCAATTCAATCTTGTCGTCCTCTAGGACAGTAATTACTCCAATATACAAATGATTTTCCAGCAGTATAATGCTATGTTTTCTATTTGCAAATGAACGTCAGCTATAAGTGTTGCAGCAGTTTTTTATTGGTTGGCTGAACAGAATATCGACTATGACAGGTCCGAGAAAATATTTTGGGGAGCTATATAATTAGTTTTCAAAGTTTACAGAGTTATATCTTTCTAGATCATGGTATTTTTCGTTTTATAATCAAGACCTGGAGAGAGAAGGTACAACAAGATAGAAAAGAATAAATATAGTAAGTTTTCAGGTGGAAACTATTTCCAAAAATAAAATATCATGTTGAAATATAGTTTTCCCTACACGAAAAAATTGCACTCCCGTGATTGACATGAAAAGAACTTTCGTCCCCTGTTGTTGGCAGTATTGGCAGTGCGCAAATTGCAAGGCGCTCCACATGAATTACAAGGGATTGAAGGTTCTCCTGCATTGTTAGAAAGGATTAGCTAAGAAGCTTGTAATTATCAATAGAGCAGGACCTATCCTATATCACATCACATATCAATATATTTTTTTTCGCATTTTGAATTCTGTCCTCACAGTATCACTTCATGTACTCTTTAGTTGCTTTGCAATATTTTATTTAATAGGGTGAGAATTGGAAAGCATAGAGAGTAAAAGTAATTGGAGAACATCCTCAGATTAGTAAGGGAGGTAAATAGCGGGATAACCAAAATTCCATGGATATTGGTGTTCATGGTTCAGTATGGGTCAGTTTTCTCCTAACAAGAAAGCAAACCAATTAAGTTAGTTTTTAAAATATGGGAATCAAAGCAAACCAATTAAGTTAGTTTTTAAAATATGGGAATCAAAGCAAACCAATTAAGTCAGTATTTAAAATATGGGAATCAAAGCAAACCAATTAAGTCGGTTTTTTATCGGTTCGATTTTTGTCGATTTTTCAATTTTTTTATCGTTTTTTTCTTAAATATGATACATACACTTCCAAATACATATTCCAACGACTGCATTCCAACATAATATTATCAAACCAATAACTTTTTGAGAAAATTCGTCATTTACCAAAATATTTTGATGATAATTGAATTAACAAGTGATGAAAATTTTACGGGCTCAATTTAAGACAAATTATTTATAACACGAAACAAATTTTTGAACTTCGCATAATAAAACTACCAATCAAACTAGAATGTGAAGGCAAAGAACTAGATTTTTGTAAAAGCTAAGAACTATGATACCAACTAAGAGTGCAAACAATTAATATGTATACCATAAAATTTAAAAACTATATATATATATATAGAATGTAAAGGCAACGAATTAGATTTTTGTAAAAGCAAAGAACTACAATACCAACTAAGAGTGCAAAACTGATATAATATATATATATATAGAATGTAAAGGCAACGAATTAGATTTTTGTAAAAGCAAAGAACTACAATACCAACTAAGAGTGCAAAACTGATATAATATATATATATATAGAATGTAAAGGCAACGAATTAGATTTTTGTAAAAGCAAAGAACTACAATACCAACTAAGAGTGCAAAACTGATATAATATATATATATATAGAATGTAAAGGCAACGAATTAGATTTTTGTAAAAGCAAAGAACTACAATACCAACTAAGAGTGCAAAACTGATATAATATATATATATATAGAATGTAAAGGCAACGAATTAGATTTTTGTAAAAGCAAAGAACTACAATACCAACTAAGAGTGCAAAACTGATATAATATATATATATATAGAATGTAAAGGCAACGAATTAGATTTTTGTAAAAGCAAAGAACTACAATACCAACTAAGAGTGCAAAACTGATATAATATATATATATATAGAATGTAAAGGCAACGAATTAGATTTTTGTAAAAGCAAAGAACTACAATACCAACTAAGAGTGCAAAACTGATATAATATATATATATATAGAATGTAAAGGCAACGAATTAGATTTTTGTAAAAGCAAAGAACTACAATACCAACTAAGAGTGCAAAACTGATATAATATATATATATATAGAATGTAAAGGCAACGAATTAGATTTTTGTAAAAGCAAAGAACTACAATACCAACTAAGAGTGCAAAACTGATATAATATATATATATATAGAATGTAAAGGCAACGAATTAGATTTTTGTAAAAGCAAAGAACTACAATACCAACTAAGAGTGCAAAACTGATATAATATATATATATATAGAATGTAAAGGCAACGAATTAGATTTTTGTAAAAGCAAAGAACTACAATACCAACTAAGAGTGCAAAACTGATATAATATATATATATATAGTGTGTGTCTAATATATAAGTTTAAAATAGGCATTTCTACAGTCGGTTTGATTCAGTTATTTTGGTTTTTTTTTTTTTTGCTTAAAACCAATACCAAAATAAAACGAAATTTGATCGGCTCTTAAAATTCAAAACCAAAACCAACCAAAAAGTTGTTGGCTTTTTTATCGGTTTGGTTTGGTTTTTCAATTTTTCATGAACATCGCGATATCGCATACTCAGACCAATTTGGTGGGCCAAAGGATAACTTTTGTCATTCCAAAACTGAACTAAGAAAGCAATAGAAGAAAACCATTGACTCTCTAAGTTTCAAACTTTTTGTCATAGAAGTTGCGAAGTTGCAATACCATTGTGTTTAGTTTCAAAAATCGGTACCATTGCACTCCCTTTGTCCTAATTTATGTGACACTCTTTCCTTTTTAGTCAGCCCCAAAAAGATGACATCTTTCTATATTTAGTAACAATTCAACTTATAAATTCTTTTTCACCCTTAATGTGATGATTTCTAGCCACAAAAATTTCTATGGTTTGAGTTTCTAAAATCTTTCTCTATTTCTTATTTCTTGTGCTCAGTCAAACAACTTCACATAAAATTGAGATGGAGGGAGTACTAAGCAACACTTACTATTGCCAATATTTGTATAAGAAATAGACTTCTATCTAACTCAACCCAAAAACTAGCTCATGAGGTGAGGATACCAACCAATATGAGACTATAACATCCCTGCATGCCTAGCTTTAGACATCTCTAGCATCGACAACATAACATGGGGGCCAAAAATTGGGTAAAACCAAGAAAAAGATGGGTTTGGCTCTGAGACCATGTAAAAAAAAAAAAGAGTTTGTGCTTAACTCATGTGAAGATTGTCCAAGACAAACAACAACACATTTCCTCAACTAATGTGGGACTCTAACAATATTATGTTAGTCGCCTCAACATCACATCAAGTCAACCAGTGGACAAACATTACCCCAGCTTCATTATCTTTTCACTGGGGACCACAGGGAAGGTGAGAAAATTGCAGGGGTGTTGGTCATTGTACACAAGATATACAGATAAGGAACAGAAGAGCACCAAACCATTTTGCAAGTCAACCTCCTGAGACCGAGCAGTGCGACTACGAGAAGCCTGTGAAGGACAATCATTTGACAAATGGCCTGTTTGCCTGCAGTATGCACAAGAACCTTGTGCTCTGGAATTGCCTCTCTGTGCACTGCTGGATGCTGTAGGGTTTCCTCGTCCTCTGCCTGGCAAAAAAAGCCCAGCAACAGTCAGTCCTAAGGATGTCAAGTATATCACTCAGGAAAGTCCCTACAGCAACAAATAAATCATGACATTCTTACCAAAGGTTTTAGATGTTTGATGGCATTATACACTAATCTTTCCTAACAAAATCATCAAGTGAAAAACTAAAGAGCACTCAAAATTGAAATATTCCTGGGTTGGCTATGGCAGCCGAAATCGTCAATTTCTAAATGAAACTCAAATGATTAATGTTGAGGAGGGGACTCTGACTGGTTCCATAGTTTTACTGCCCTAATTCAATGACTCAAATAACTATGAGCGCTCCCAAGACGATGAGATGCATGTGCTGTACTGTCGAGTACTGCTTGCCATTTCAACTATGGGTTTCTCGTTTTACTTCTTGAAAGCATTGGTAGTTTGAAAGTCATGTACTGAAGCTGTGTAAGAGAGAACCTATGAAAGCTTGTAAACAAAAGCTTAAAAGAAGTGCAATGAAATGAAAATAAGTTGTATGAATTGTTGTGATGATCGGATATGTCCTTCTCTATACAAAGTTCCTATGCATATGATCGGCAGCTACGGGCATAATCCACTTTTAATCATGTCTCAATTCTATCTCTAATATCTGGGCACGGTCTTGTTAGTGCCATAGTGATCAATGCACGTTTGGGTGTCCCTGTTGCACCTCAACTGACCACCTTCTTCCCACGTTCAACTGTAGCTCTCTTGTCAGTTACTTGACACGAGTCATGAAGCGGTAAAAACCTTGCTCGAATTGGTCGTCTGGAAAGAGGATAATAGGCTTGACTCCTAAAATTCTAAGCTGAAGTTCCTGTAGCCGATTAAGCTCTATGGCTTTGCACATTTATCCAGCTTGCTTCCATATCCGGCCACTAGCTGGAGATGAAACTCAAATTACTTTGGCCCAATTTCATGTGCAAATTTTCGTGCTGACATAACCAAAAAGTACTTTCGGCGACAAAGTTTTTAGCAAAAGAAGAATACGATTATAGATGACAAAGGTTAATTTTTACTCTTTACTCTAACAGACCAAGTATGCTTTTGTATTTGAAGGGACTTCTGACCAGTAACAGATGAGTAATGCTCAGACTCTAAACTAGATATAAACATTTAAATTGAAGAGCTAAACGGAAGTGATCGAGCAAAGCAAAAGCAGAAATATTTGCGGGTCATAATCGCTACCACTATTCAAACTTGAACCATATGAAAATCAGAGTTGAAGTGTTTGAACATCTCATCTAAAAGCTTAAGCTATTAGAGTGAGAGTACCCTTTTAATTACTTAATTATATTGTATCTCAACACGGCTCCTCGCATGTGGATCTGATTCTTTTTAATGAGCCGTACATGTGGACAACAGCAACTCCAACTTCGGCATTTTTCATGTCACAGAAGTTCCTCACACAAGTTCAATGAACTGCGTAATTTGAAATTAAACCAAATTATAGTAAGAACTGCATTCAATCATATTTCAAATTTAATACTGATGAATGAAACTACCGAAACATCAAAAGAAAAAGTTCATAGTATTAATTTGACTGTAACTCAAAGGTATCTAACTTAGGGCATTTGATATAAGAAAATGGTTGCTTTTGCCTTCGTTTTGGTTTTGTACCCTAAAGCACTAAAGTCTTTTTTTTAGAACTTTCATATGGGTGAAATTAGTTAGATTAAAACTGAGTAAACGTCTGCACATGCTACTAATCACATTTCCAAATAAATCATTTTTCATTTCAAGGGGAAAAATCAAATCCAGACAAAACAATTCTGTTCGAGCAAGAGATCAAAGGCGTTTCAGCCTAATAAATGGACCTTGGGCCTATGTTGCTCGGACTCTCCGAAAATGTCGTCGGGTGCGTGTCGGATCCTCCAAAAGTAGTGTATTTTTGGAGGATCCGACACGGGTGCGGCAACATTTTGGAGAGTCCGCGCAACATAGCCTTGGGCCTAACTCAACCCCAAAAGCTAGCTTATGAGGTGAGGATTGCCCAAGACCATATAAGACCTCAAATCCCACCAATGTGAGACAATTCAACACCCCTCCTCACGCCCAGGCCTGCAAACTTAAGCGTGGACAACATAAATGAGGGCCCAACATCGGTATTAATTGGGATGGGCCTGCCTCTGATACCATAATAAATGGACCTTTGACCTAAACTCAACCCCAAAAGTTAGCTTATGAGGTGAGAATAGCCAAGACCATATAAGGAGACAGGGGACCTCAAATCCCACCGATGTGGGAGAAATCAACACCCCTCCTCATGCCCAAACCTGCAAGGAGCGTGGACAACATAAAGGGGGGTCCAACATAGGTAACAATAATCGGGATGGGCATGCCTCTAATACCATCTATAACAGCCCAGCCACTAATGATATTGTCCGCTCTGGGCCTAGGCTCTCACGGGTTTAAAACGCGTAACTAGGGTCTAAGGCTTGTTAACTTATAAATTTTGTCGATGTGGGACTCTGTCTAAAGTCATGGGTGTTACATACACCCCCTTTATGGGATTCGCATAGACTCATCACTGAGGTTTGCCCACCTAACTGGGAGTTGCCTAAACTCAGTCGAACTCTGACCCACTATTGGCAAGGCTGACACAAGAGTGGCTCTAATACCATAATAAATGGACCTTGGCCTAACTCAACCCAAAAAGCTAGCTTATGAGGTGAGGATTGCCCAAGACCATATAAGAAGACCACGAACCTCAAATCCTATCGATGTGGGACAACTCCACACAGCCTTTGCAGAGAGTGGTCCCACAGGGAGCCTACTGTTTCCCAAAAAAAGAACACGGCAATGGAAGTTTCGTTTTTCGTCAGAAAAAAAAGGGAGCTTCGTTTTCCTGTTTTGTTTTCTATCTGTTCTTTTGGAAGAAAAACGAAAGCATGTTCTGTTTTAGAAAAACAAACAAACATTTTATGCCATAAGATAACCTCAAAAAGGAAAGCAATCATCAGAATTGCAAATAAAACTACATCGAAACAAAAGCTCTAGACGGGTGTTCCTTGCATACCTGAAGTGTTTGAACTACTGCGAGAACCAGTTCCGCAAATTTCCACCAGCTGCCTTAGAATATCATCACAGCCACCAATGCAACCTGAGAAAGATTATAGAACTTTCACTGTTATATAGCTGCATTGTCTAGAAGCAACATTAACATTGTGCATGCACTTCATAAGTTCCATTGCTTTATAAATGCATATATAATGTTTGAGACATTTTTGTATTTTATGCTAAAAGATAATTCCTTGCAGAGTGACAGTTTAATCTTTTGTCAGACTCCTTATTTTTAATTTATGATCCCCTGTGCCACTGAAAAGAAAACACAATCATATGTCATAGCACCAAAATATGTCTCTTTCTGTTTGATTGGTGAAAATAATATTCTCCAACTCAACCAACCACACCATGAATGGTGCTGTCAGCAATGACACCACAGTGATCTCATTCGCTTTTGTGCCGCTCATGGAATGTTTAACACAACTAGTTCATTTCGGTATGCCTCACACGTCGCTCTCTTACTGTCACTACCAAATGTGAAGTCCCGCCATCAACACCCATCAAACTGTAAAGTATCAAACTTGGCAAAACTTTAGCCATCTATAACAAATGTTGCACCTAGAAAAGAAGAGGTGGATTGTAAACCATTTAATGTTGAGCATGCACATTCTCATGCTTAATAATTTAAAATAGAATGACTTTGAATTCCTTTCAGTACATTATCATGCAGCAAATTCATCATTCACACTTCTCCATTTCAGCATTTGAGAACTCACAACACATATGTTCAACGAAAAGACTATTAGCTTTATTAAATAATTGGAAATATAGTAAGAAGATAGAAAATCAAAGAGAAGAGATTTAAAAGGGAGCCAGCAAGCCTTGCAATTCTTATACACATTTGTTCAAGGAAGAAAATATTTTCAACTATTTAACGTTCCATTGAACAATAAGAAGGGATAGTGTTTCTTAGGAAGACTTAGACGAGATCGACTTTCACAAAACAGTCCCAGTGTCCATCTTACCTATATGTTGAGCACTATAATTTGGCGGTATTTCCAGCCGGCGAAATCTAAACTGAATCTTGTATACTGGTCCTGAATGTCATCTTTGGAAATCAGGAAACCAAACATAGAAAAAGATGTATAGGATAAGGTTATCCAATCCAGTAAAAGAAAAGAAAAACTCCAAGAAGCAACCTGGACCGCAGCTGGTGCACGTATTCTCCGTAACAGAAGCTTCTGATAGAGATCCAGGTAGCCAGACAACATTTCTGCACTGTATGAACAAGATAAAGCAGCAACATGTCAGTAGAAATAATTTTACTAGGATTCTTAACTACATAATTGTTATAACACTACTCCACAAACCATATATCAACCAAAGCAAATCATAATACGCGATAATTACCACTTTGCAATTTTACATTGGTAATAAAAGGAGATTTGAAATTGAAGAGAAGTGAGACTTCATGTCAATCTCCTAATATGTAGCTGATTTACAGCAACTAACTCAATCAAATCAAACTAAACCAAATTAATAAAAAATTACTAGACAATTTCAGAGAATCATGTGTATAAAATCTCAATATTTAGAATGGAAAGGCACTGAAGGAAAGAAAAGGAGAGAACAATACTGTATTCTCAAAATAAACTTAGGACAAGAAATTGTCCCCTCTCCTTCCCTTCCCTTCCAAATCCTTCCATTTAAATGTAATATTACTCGTGACAGTTGCTAGAATAGTTATTTTGCTGAAATTATTGGTACTACTGAACAAATGGATAACTACAAAATTTTGACACTTTTTGAAATAAAACGCAAAGTGACAGATCGTACAAGATTTCTTAATTACACAAATGGCATATAACTGAAGATTTCAAGAAGAAGAATGAAACTTCTTGTGTTTCAGTATGTTTTTACATCCAACGAGCACTAGTATTTATATAGATGTTCCTATGGCTAATTTAGGAGGAAATCATTGTAGTTACTACACAAATTAATTAGAATAAAATCTCCTAAAATAGAATCAAATCTCCTAAAAATTAAGTTACCTACAATCAAGCTAGTCAACATTATCAATCTCCTAAAAATTAAGTTACCTACAATCAAGCTAGTCAACATTATCAATCTCCTAAAATTAAGTTTCCAACAATCAAGCTAGTCAACACTCTCCCTCAAGTAGGTGCAAAGATGTCACACATGCCTCACTTGCAAACTAAAGTGTGGAAGGTTCGTCTGTTGAGGACCTTTTGTAAACACATCAACTAGTTGTTTCTCTGATGATACATGAATTAAAGTCAAAGCACCATCTATAATCTTTTCTCAGATTAAGTGTCGATCAATTTTAACATGTTTCACTCGGTCATGCTGGACAGGATTATGAGTTCTACTGATTGCAGTCTTGTTATCACAAAACAAGGAATGTTTCCTTTTTTTAGACAATTTCAATTCCTCTAGTAGCTTTTGTAACCACAAAAGTTCACAAAAACCCTGGGCCATAGTTCTATATTTTGCCTCGGCACTTGATCTAGCAACTAAACTTTGCTTCTTGCTTCTCCAAGTAACAAAGTTCCCTCCTACAAGTGTACAATAACCGGATGTAGAACTCCTGTCATCTAGAGATCCATCCCAATCTGCATCTATATAAGCTTCTATACAACATGTTTGGAGAAAAGGAGACCTTTGCCTAGAGCAGACTTTAGATATCGCAAAATGAAGAAGACAGCTTGCATATGAGAATCCCTAGGATCATGCACGGACTGATTTACCAGGCTGACTGAGTAAACTATATCTGGTCTAGTGTGGGAGAGATAACTGAGTCTTCCAACCAACCTCTGATATCTCTCCACAGACTCTCCAACTCCTGTTTGTAACTTGTGATTGCTTTCAATAGGCGATTCTGCTGGTTTGCATCATGTCATACTAGTTTCTTTCAAGAGATCTAAAATATACTTTCTTTGAGAAGTAAAGATTCCCCTTTTCGCTCGGGCAACCTCAATTCCCAACAAGTACTACAACTTTCCAAGATCATTGATCTCTAATTCCTGTGCCAACAACTTCTTCAACCGAACAATCTACTCTCTGTCATCTCCTGTCATTACTATATCATCAACATAAACTATGAGAAGAGTGACTTTACCGCTTTGATGTCTCATGAAGGGAGTATGATCAGCATTGCTCTATTGGTAACCAAACAAGATCATTGCTTTGCAAAATCTGTCAAACTAAGCTCTAGGATATTGCTTCAATCCGTACAGGGCTTTTTTCAATCTGCACACATTTCCTCGACTCTGTTCAGTATCAAATCCAAGAGGGATCTCCATATACACTTCTTCCAAGTCTCCATTAAGAAAAGCATTCTTCTCATCAAACTGTTGTAAGTCCCAATCAAGATTAGCTGCACAAGATAAAAGTATTCTAATAGTGTTCATTTTAGCAACACGAGCAAATGTTTCTTGATAGTCCACTCCATAAGTTTGAGGGAATCCCTTAACCACCATTCTTGCTTTGAATCTTTCAACCTAGCCATCAGTTTTGTGTTTCACCGTGAAGACCCATTTGAAACTAACCAACTTCTTGTCTGAGGTTGATGTGACAAGCTCCCCCGGTGCCTTTTTTTGACAAGACGTTCATTTCTTCAATCAAAGCTTGCTTCCATTTAGGATCGGTAAAAGCTTCCCTCCAAATATGGGGAATAGACATAGAAGAAATAGACAAGGAAAAGGCTCTATAAGACGGAGACAAATAATTACAGAAGACAAAATTAACAAAAGGTATTTGGTGGTGCAAAATCTTACTCTTTTTTTGCGAGCAATAGGCAAATTTATCTCATTAGGAAATGTAGATAACTCACTAGTAGAAAAGAGTTCGGCAGAAGAAGATTCATCTTCAGTACATTGCATTGATGGCTTTTCCTGCTCTATTTCTTCTTGAGTAAGTTATCAAATCAGGTCTGTCCAAACGCCCAATAGTCTCCCCCTGAATTCTTTCTCCAATTCACTTTCCTTCGTGGTAGTTGTAGTGGTATCAATAGTGGCTCTAGGAAGAATAACCTCTTCCTCCTTATAACTTGATGTTTTTGGTTCTAAAAGCACGGGTTCTGGAAATTCAAGTTTGATGATTACTTTGGAACCCTTAATGGGAAGTTCAAACTACTTAGCCTGGGCTTCTTCTATTGAGTTGTGGTCCAAAGGTTAAGATGTTCAAGATCACCTAGTCAAGAAGATTTATGATGGAGAGAAAGGCAAAAGCACTCTGGGAGAAAGTTGATGCTCAATTATGTAGTTCATTGTGGCGATCGATTGATTCTAAGATAATGCCTTTGTTTCGTCCATTTCAGACATGTTATTCAGTTTGGGAAAAGACTCATACTATATACACTAAAGACATATCTCGTTTTCATGATGTGATATCTCGGATGACAAACTTAAAGAAACAGGATTTGGATATATCTACCTACTTGGGACAGGTGCAATAAGTTATGGAGGAATTTGAGAAGTTGATGATAATCACTGCTAGTGTTGAAAATACAACAAGAGCAACGAAAGATGTTTCTAGTTCTTACACTTGCTGGACTGCTTAATGACCTTGAATCGATGAGAGACAAAATTTTGGCTAGTCCTTTGATCCCTACCGTTGATGAACTATTCTCTTGATTGCTTCATCATGTTACGCCACCCAGTTACACAATATCTCACTACCAACTGTTGATTCCTCTATTCTCGCATCTCAGACAATGGAAAATCGGACATTTCAGGCAATGGAAATATCGACGTGGAGGAGGTCGTTTTGGGAAATCTCGACCCAAGTGTTCTTATTGTAATAAACTTGGACACACTCGTGAAGTGTGTTATTCTTTACATGGTCAACAACCCAGAAACACTCATGTTGCTCAGACCGAGACTACAGGTAATCAGGGATTTTCTTTAACGGAAGGGGAATATAATGAGTTCCTTTCGTGTTGAGCAAGTAAGCAGACATCTCCACAAGTAGCCTCGTTTGCTCAGAGTGATACTCTTGTTGCTGGTAATTCTTTTGCTTGTGTCAATCTCGTACTCTTGGACTGTGGGTCATGGACTCAGGAGCTTCCGATCTAGTAATAAATCACTTTTTTCGAATATTGTGTATTCACAATCTCTTCCTACTATTACCTTAGCCAATGAGTTTCAGACTAAAGCAAAAGGAGTTGGACAAGCTAATCCCTCATCTTCTGTCACTCTAGATTTCGTTCTTTATGTCTGTGGTTGTCGTCTTGCATCTGTTAGTCAATTGACTTGTGCCCTCCATTGTGGTATATATTTTATTGACGATTCCTTATTATGCAGGACCAGAGTACGGGGCAGATGATTAGCAAAGGGCTTGAATCATAAGGCTTTTACTACCTTAAATCACTCAATCCCTCCATAGCACGTCCAGTTACAGATCCTCCAGACCTAATTTATAAACACTTAGGACATTTGAGTTTATCCGAGCTTCAGAAGATGGCGCCTAGTTTGTCTACATTAGATTGTGAGTCGTGTCAACTTGGGATACATACCCGAGCCACCTTTCCACGTTGTAATAAGAGTCGTTCAGCATCTATTTTTTCTTTAGTTCATTCTGATATATGGGGTCCTAGTAGAGTTAGTTCAACCTAAGGATTTCATTGTTTTGTTAGTTTCATTGATGATTACTCAAGATGTACTTGGATTTTCCTAATGAAAGATCATTCCGAGTTGTTTTCTATCTCCAAGAAATTTTGTGCTGAGATTAACAATCAATTTGTGTTTCCATTCGCACTTTTCGTAGTGATAATGCTTCAGAATATTTATACTCTCAGTTTCAATAGTTTATGACCTCTCAAACAACTATCCATAAAACATCTTGTCTATATACCCCTTAGCATAATGGGGTAGCAGAGAGAAAGAATAGGCATCTCAATGAAACTACTCGCACACTTCTCATTCAGTCCCATGTTCTGCAGCGTTTTTTGGGCGATGCAATTTTTACAGCCTATTACTTGATTAATCGGATGCTTTCATCCGCTATCCAGAATTAGATTCCACATTACTTGTTTTTTTGGGAGAAGCACAACAAAAAATTTGCCTCACGGACACATGGACTTCATTGCAAAGAATAAATTATATGTGCTTGACAGCTCACTTCATTGATAGAGATTGGAAGTTGCATAAAACAATACAAAAATTTTGTCCTATCACTAGTCATAAGGGTGAAGAGATGGCTAAAGCTATTTGTAATTGTTTGCTTGAATGAAAATTAGACAAGGTGTTCAATGTTACCGTGGACAACGCTTCATCAAATGATGCCATAGTCAAAGAATTGTCTAAAAAGTTAGATATGTGGAAAACAAATATGATGAGTGGTAAACATCTTCATGTGAGATGCATGGCTCATATACTTAATCTAATTGTGCAAGATGGTTTGAAAGAAATTGATGCTTCTGTCACACGTGTTAGAAATATTGTGAGGTATGTGAGATCGTCGCCTGCAAGGACCTTAAAGTTTAAACAGTGTTGTGCACATGTCAAGTTAGAATGTACCAAATCATTGTGTTTGGATGTTCCTACTAGGTGGAATTTCACCCATTTGATGTTGGATACGGCACAAAACTTTGAAAAGGCCTTTGACAAGTTTCATCTTTTGATGAAGGATTTTCTGCTTATCTTTGTTCTCAGCTTTGTGAAGACGGTAGTAGTATAGGTCCTCTTGAATTTGATGATTGGGTGAATGTGAAGAATGTGATAAAGTTTCTTGCACGATTTCATGAGCACACCAAAAAAGTTTCAAGATTCGCGTTATGTCACTTGTAATGCTCATTTTGAGGATGTATTTGACCTTTATTGTCATTTGAAAATGTGTTTAATTAGTGATGATGAGCATTTGAGAAAAATGGCTGAGCGTATGCAAGAAAAGCTCAAGAAGTATTGGGGTGACCCTAAAAAGATGAATAAAATGATTTTTATTGCTTCCATCTTGGATCCACGTAACAAGTTTGAATATGTTAGCCTTGCACTTGATGAGCTTTTTTGGGGAGGAAAAAGGGAAGAAAATAAATGGTGAAGTGTATGCTTATATGAATTCTTTGTTTGAAGAGTATCTAAAAAAGTATTCAACAGGAGCTTGTCCTCAATCTCCATCTAGACCTACTTCATTTGATAACACATCTAATACATCTAGTAGGAGTGTTATAATTGCATCATTGATAAGGACAAAGCTTTACTTAAAGAAACAAAAGGAAGACAATGGAGGTGGGGTTGCTAAATCGAAGTTGGATAAATACATTAGTGGAGAAACAAGAGTCTTTTAGTGAAGAATTTGATATCTTAAGTTGGTGGAAAACACATGCTCCTAGATTTCCTATTCTTTCAGAGATGGCTCGTGATGTGTTGGCCATTCCAATTTCTAGTGT
Organism: Nicotiana knightiana; assembly: GCA_005239525.1. Classification (NCBI taxonomy): domain Eukaryota; kingdom Viridiplantae; phylum Streptophyta; class Magnoliopsida; order Solanales; family Solanaceae; genus Nicotiana; species Nicotiana knightiana. Next base: position 25,887 of record ML431523.1, read on the forward strand.
GACGTCGGAATGTGCATTTAGCACCGGTGGTCGTATTCTTAATTCATTTAAGAGTCAATTCCTAAATGCGTGCAAGCTCTTGTTTGTGTTCAAGATTGGCTTAGAGAAGAGAAGAATCCTATTAGTGTTGTAGAAGAGTGGGAGTATCTTGAGGAACTCGAACTTGGTAAGCTTTAATATTTTGTGTGTTTTAGTTCAAAATAATATATTACACTTGTATATATTGTATGACATGCTTGGTCGAATTATCTTTAGATGTGGAAAATAAGGGAAGCACTACTAGCATTGTTGATGTATAGTTGAAACTTGAGTGGTAAGTTAAATACTCTATTTGTTTGGTGCTAATGATATACTTTTGTAGTTTTGTTCTTTTAGCATCAAAAAATCATATTCTAACTTATGATTTTATTTTATGTCTTGTTAGGTTCAAGTTCAATCATGCCCTGTGCTACTAAAGTGCGCTCACATGTTTGGGAACACTTTGATGTGGTAGAAGATAACAAAAAAGTTCGCAAAGTAGAGTGCAAGCACTGTGGTCGAGTCTTCAATGTTCATCCAAAGAGGGATGACACATATGGTTTAAGGAAGCATGTCAGGGCTTGTCTTGAGCGTCTTCCAAAAATTCTTATTTAAGTTGAATTCAGTGAATTGAGACAATCTATGTTATTTTGCTTTTACTAGACTGCCTTGTTGTTGTTGCCTTGTGGTATTTCGCACTGTTGTTGGCTTGTTGCACTATAATTGTGTCGACTTGGAGTCTTGGACTGTGTTTAGACTTAAGTGTTCTGTTTTTCTGTACGGTAAAACTAATTGGGTTAACTGGTTAAGTGTTCTGTATTCTGTTCTTAATTGGTTTTGTTTTAGTACTAAGTGTGCTATTTGTTTTTAATTGGTCTTGTTCATTAAATTGTTAACTTAAGTGGGAGTTCTATGGTTTCTGCATATGGCATATACTGTTATTGTGTGATTGAACTGTATAAAAAAGAAGCAGCAGCTTCCGCTATTGTGTGGTGTTGCGCCTAAGCTACTACATTTGAAAGTCTATGTAGGATATGCCCAATTGCTTATTTAGTTTATCTAAACTTAGTGTAGGCAGCATAGGCAAAAGGATTATATTATGTTGCTGATGATTAAATTTGCAGGCCCATATGCAGAACGGTTTCAGATGCTGTATGTGTTCTCGATTCTATTGTTGCCTTCGATATAAGAGACTTTGAAGCAACAAGGGCAGCAACAAAGTTCATTCCAGCAATATCATGTGTAAATATAGCAAAATAGTAGAACTAGAATGTGATCATCTATGCAGTTTATATCATGCAGTTTGTATAGCAAAAAAGAAGCAGCTATCATCGTGCATTATATCAATTTGTTTGCATGTAGTTTTGTTACTTCCATTTGGACAAAATCAAATTTCTTGACAAAAATAATATTGTGGTAAAACGGAGGCTTACTCATAGTCCATTCCAAGAAGGCTAGTAAGTTGAGAAGCACAACCAACAATACTTTTAATGGTCCAATAAACAGCAGTAGGATTGTGGGAAATAGCAATAGACAAAGGTGGCTGATCTTCAGAGATGTACTGAGAAGAAAGCTGAAACTGAAACCGAACCAAATAAGAAAATACTGAACCATACCGAACTACTTTGCTACGGTATTTGGTATGCACAATTGATATACCGAATACCGACGTACCGAACCGTAATTCATAAATACCGTACCGAACGTCCACCCCTACCTGTACTTACTTGTGAGGAAGCCACATCCACAACACCACCACAACCACTACTACCTATACAGACTTTTAAGGAGTCTACCGTTGCACCTCCTACATCCCAGCCACAGGGCCACCACTCTTGACTTATCATTATCGCCCACGTCCAGCATCAGGTTCAGATGAGTCACGTCCTGCATCAGATTCTACACCTACTGCGGACTTGTCTCCTCCTAGTCCACCAATTGCACTCCGTAAAGGTGTGTAATCCACACTTAATCCTAATCCCCATTATGTCAATTTAAGTTATCATCGCCTGTCATCACCTTATTATACTTTTGTATCATCTTTGTTCAGTGTTTCCATCCCTAAGTCTACAGGTGAGGCACTATCTCATCCAGGATGGCGACAGGCTATGGTTGACAAGATGTATGTTTTACATGCAAGAGGCAATTAGGAGCTTGTTCATCTTCCTTCGGATAAGTCTACTGTTGGTTGTCGTTGGGTTTATGCAGTTAAAGCCGGCCTAGATGGTCAGGTTGATTGGCTTAAGGCTCATCTTGTTGCAAAAAGATACACTCAGATATTTGGACTTGATTATAGTGACGCTTTCTCTCCCATGACTAAAGTAGCATATGTTCGCCTCTTTTTGTCCATGGTTGTTGTTCATCATTGGCCTCTTTATCAGCTACACATTAGTAATGCTTTTCTCCACGGCGATCTTGAGTAAGAAGTTTATATGGAGCAACTACCTGGTTTTGTTGCTCAGGGGGATCTAGTGGTCTTGTATGCCGATTGTGTAGGTCACTCTATGGTTTGAAACAGTCTCCTATAGCTTGGTTTGGTAAGTTCAGCACTATTATTCAGAAGTTCAGCATGACTCATAGTGAAGCTGATCACTCTGTGTTTTATTAGCATTTTGCTTCTAATGTGTGTATTTATCTGGTGGTTTATATTGAGAATATTGTTATTACTAGCAATGATCAGGATGGCATTACTAATCTGAATCAGCATCTCTTTTAGCACTTTCAGACTAAGGATCTGGCAGATTGAAGTATTTGCTAGGTATTGACGTCGCTCAGTCTAGCTCATATATTGTTATTTTACAGCGAAAGTATGCCTTAGACTTTCTTGAGGAGACAAGAATGATAGATTGCAGACCTGTTGACACTCATATGGATCAGAATGCCAAGCTTCTGCCAGGATACGGGGAGCCTCTTAGCGATCTGCGAAATAAAGGGGGTTGATTGGCAAATTGAATTACTTCACAGTGACTAGACCTGACATTTCTTTTCCTGTGAGTGTTGTAATTCAGTTTATGGATTCTCCCTGTGATAGTCATTGGGATGCAGTTGCTCGCATTCTTCCGTATATAAAGTCAGCTCCAGGCAAGGAATAACTATTCAAGGATCAACGCTACGAGCGGATTGTTGTGCACACAGATGCTGATTGAGCAGGATCACCTTCTGATAGACGTTCTACATCTGGATATTGTGTTCTAGTAGGAGGTAAATTGATCTCTTGGAAGACCAAGAAACATAATGTAGTTGCTCGATCTAGCGCTGATGCAGAATATCGGGTCATCCCTATGGCAACGTGTGAGCTAATTTGGGTCAAGCAGTTGCTCAAGGAGTTAAAGTTCAGAGAAATCAGCAAGACGGAATTGGTGTGTGATAATCAAGCTGCTTTTCATATTGCATCAAATCCGGTGTTCCATGAGAGGACTAAACACATTGAGATCAACTGTCACTTTGTCAAAGAAAATATACTCTCAGGAGATATTGTTACAAAGTTTGTAAAGTCGAATGATCAACTTGCATATATTTTCATTAAGTCTCTTACTGGTTCTCGTATTAGTTACATCTATAACAAGCTCGGACATATGACTTATATGCACCGGCTTGAGGATTAAATAGTTAGTAATGTATAGTGTGCCACAACGGGAAGTAGATACCAATTATTATGTAATCACTGTACATAAACAAGGCATTGTACAACACTTTAGAGATAACTAATAGAACTTTTGTATGCTACACTTCTCACGGTAACCAACCATCGACTACCAGACAAAGAAACTATTTGAGTAGGACCTCATACATCAGAATGAATAGTCGAAACCGGAGTTGTACTTTTATTACTTCCTCCGTTCCAATTTATGTGAACTTGTTTGACTCGGCACGGAGTTTAAGAAAAAAGGACTTTTTGAATTTGTGGTACTAAGCAAGTCAAAAAGAGATTCAGAGTATTTGTGTGGTTATAAAAGGTTCTCATTAAGGGTAGAATTGAAAGTTTAAGCTAAATTGTTTCCCAATTTAGAAAGGGGTCATTCTTTTTGGAATAGACCAAAATGAAGAATAAGAAGAGGACAAGAATGAGAAAGAAGAACTGAAGGGAAAAAAAAATTTCACCAGCATTCAGTTGCTATTTGGACGCTGAAACAATGAAAGAAAAAGAAAAATAAGAAGAAGAAGAGGAAGAAGAAGAAAAAGGAGGAGGAAGAAATCACATACTTGGACCACACTTGATGATCTTGAAGTTGAAAAGTGTAAAAAACTTGAACCCTAGGTCGCCTCTTTCTTTCTCTGTTGCTGTTGGTCGACGATGTTTTAAAAAAAGAAATAGTTTTTTTAATTAAATAGGTTGAAACCCTGTTAGATAGAGAAGCGCTCGCTTCTTACGCTTCGCATCATTTCATCGCTTCTCGTTTTTTTAATGGGAAGCGAGCGCTTCTGTAAACATGCTACGGTTCAGCTAAAAGAAGCGTTCAATGGCTCGCCTCGTGTCGCTTCTCGCTTAAGCGAGGAAGCGCTCGCTTTTCATTGTTCCAACCAATTGTTGAAAAAGAACTGCATCATTGGTACACTTTGCTTGGAGATCCTGATAGTAATCAATCTCTTGCCATAGCCCACTTAACTCGGAATAATAATTTGTGTTAGTTTACTCACCTTGCTTAGTCGCATGGATTTTATTTCGAATCTCAAAAGATTTGGGCATCATTTCACTTATGAGAGTAAGTGCGCCTAGCCGAATTCCAAGTCTTTTCTACAGTATCAAGCAATAAATATTGCTTAGAGATTCGAGGATGCTCAGTGTTCAAAAGCCATGTCATAACAAGGGAATTATAAGAATCCCATTGACCATAGTTAAGGTCGGTCACCGCAGGTGCTTTCTCTTCTCCAGTAATATAACCACGCAACTTTCTAGACTTAATAATAATTAGACAAGATCTTGACCAAACAAGATATGTACTAGCCCCATTCAATTTAACAGCACTAATTGAGACATAGAATTATACTTTGTTTTTGTATTACCCATAGTTTGAGAAAGTAATAATCCTTAAAGTTAAAAATCGAATAGGGATATTCAGAAATAAAGAAATACCCTTTTAGAGATAGAATCTGCTTGATCTCGCAGGAAAAACTCAATGGAAAAATGTTGTCCGGTCGAAATCTGCCAAAACTAGAACTTGGATGAAGGGTTGGAATAGGCCTGCGACACGAGATATGGAATAAAATTCCGAAAAAAATTCAGCGAAAATATGTAGATCTCGCCGGAAAAGTAATTGCCACACCGGAAACTCGTACGGAGTTTGTGTTGCGGGTAGCCACCAAGAGAGAAAACTCGAGCTTTTTGATAAAAATGGAACTCCTATGCTGTGAGGGAGGTCACTTACCTCAAAAAGGCAACAATGGCTTTGATACCTTGAAGATTTCAAGAAGACGAATGAAACTTCTTGTATTTCGGTATGTTTTTAAATCCAATGAGCAATAGTATTGATACAGAGGTTCCTATGGCTAATTTAGGAAAGGAAGTCAATTACAGTTATTACACAAATCAATTAGAATAAAATCTCCTAAATTAAGTTTCCTACATTCAAGCTAGTCAACAATAACATTTGGTTTGTCAGTTGGATTTGTCGGACAGATCTAGCTGTGCATATTTATGAAGGCTGACCTAGTGCTTACAAAAATTATGAGAGTTTAGTTGATATGAAGCCTTTTCACACTTATACTCAAGTGACTTCATACCAGTGTTGTCAAAGGCTCATTTAAGGCGCGCTTAAGCCCTGAATCTCAGGGAGTGCGCTTCACCTCACTTAAGTTGCGCTTTAGTGTAGGCAAGGTACCAAGACGTGCCCCTTATTGCCCATGAGTTCTATCTCGAATGGAGCAGTGCTAGATTATAAAAATATAATCAGCAGATAAGTATATTAGTTGTTAAGGAAAACAATATGAATGAATTTGTTACTTTTTTCTTTGATTACATATACTCCATCCGTTTCAATTTATGTGAACCTATTTACTTTTTAGTCCGTGCCAAAAAGAATGATTTGTTCTATATTTGGAAACAATTTACCTCTATGCAATGATTTATAGCCACACAAAATATATGTGCCTCATTTTACACCACAAGTTCAAAAGTCTTCTCTCTTTTCTTGAACTCCTTGCCCAGTCGAATGGATTCACATAAATTGAAACTGAGGGAGTATATTTTTATTTTTTCTTGCATTGCGCCTTTTTTAACTAAAGCTCACACTTAAATTGCACTTTGCGCTTAAAGTCCAAACTGACCTAGAACATTTTTTAGAGCTTTTCGCCTTTGACAACATTGCTTCATACTAAAGTTTCAATCTTAATGTCTCATAGATCTTGATAGATGGCCTTGCAAGAATTGCAAGGAAAGTACCAGCAGAGCAGTCAGGCAGAGAACCAGCTAGAATTCATCAAACAATGAATGATGATTACAATCTATATTTGCAGGTTTTATCTATTTTGGAATTAAAGGCTCTCAAGAAATTGTGCAAGATTTCTTCATTTTTGAACAGAAGTAAGGAAAAGCACCTACTTGTGGGTAACCCAAGCAACCAACCATAAAGTTACCATCCTGCATTAAGGTAAAATTTTATCAGAAAATCTTGCTTAAAAATAGGATAAATCCAATCAGAAAATGGAAAATAGCTGATTATAGAAATACAAATCGGACATTGTTAAGCATGCAGTTGTCTCATATATCCCAATTTAGCCAATAGATGATATCACACAACAGACAGGCTCTTTATGTAGTGATATCTACACTAACATGCTGGTCTTCAAAAGGAAAACTTTAGGCCTCTTGCTTTAGTGATGGCCCTCATGGGCAGATTTAGCATAACTCCTACGTGTTCAATTGAACCCACAACTTTTAACGCGGTGGATAAATATATGTATAAAAATTTATTAAAATTGCAACAACATGTGGATATGAACTCATAACTTTAAAAATGTTACGGGTTCAATATTAAGAATCTTAAAGGCTGAACCCATAGAGTTTAAGTCTTGGATCCGCCTCTGATCGCCCTTGTGAAGAGAATGCTGACGGACTCAAGTTAATGGTATACTAGTTCTATGAATAATCATCAAACTTCTTCTCAGCAATTAATCTGTTGTCTTCCATTAAAGGCCACATGCTGAATGAAAGAGGCACAATGGAGCTGGAGGTGGAGAAGAGACCCCAAAAAATAAGAAAGAAAGTAACTGTAAGCATTACCGGTTTTCGTCTGAGTACCATATCTGACTCTAGACAAAGTCCACATCTGCGCACGACATCTCCAACTGCTTGTTGCTCGCCAGTGCTGGATCTATTTGATCTGCAGAGCCACAATTCTCAAGCAATGAAAAGGATGATCCCGGCGTCAGCAAAGCAAGCAAAAGATGTACCTTTCAAAGAAGATAGCCATGGCTTCCAAGAGTTTTCCTTTGTTTGCCCTGGCCTGCAAAAAAGTTTCTCTGAGTACATAAAAAGTAAAACGAAGTACCATGAACCTAAGGTACATGAAGCACTGTGTCTCATTCTGATTATTATCTTAGCATAGGCATCCGTTTGTCCTGTAGCAAATAAGCGACGGAACCTCTTTTCGAGCAAAAGTCTAGCTATAATTATTTTTAAGATCTAAGCACTTCTGTCTTATGCCAAAATTCTTTTGGTAGGACCACCAGCAGGAGATGCTAAAGATTCTAGTAAACAGTATGATCACCATTACCAACAACATAATCTTTGGAAATCAGGTAAAGACACAATTTGGTGAGATCTTGGATTCAAGCCTTGCTGTAATAGCAATAAGTACCTCACATCCTTGTGCAAAGATGGTATGCAAACTAGGTTAGAGGCCATAGTTGCCAACAGAACAATCCCTTCTCTAACAGCTTGAGCTAATGAAGTAGACGTATATAATCAAAGTAGAGAAATAACATGCAGGGACCAATTTAATGGCAAGTTAGCAAACAAGTAATTTCTATTACTCATGAATTATGCAGCCATTTTATTTTGCTAGGGGGATGGAAACAAGGACCTATTCTGCAAATTCATTTATACAACAGCAACTGACAGCATTTATCCAACGTGTAAGACAGCAACTTGACATCAAATAGCATAAAATGGAAATAATCAGTGCCTCGAGCATAAATTTACATGCTTGTAATGGTTTGTGTCATGCCACTTTTAGCTAGGACGTTGGAAAGCCTACGAATACCCAAGCCCTTAGCTTTTTGAAGAATCTTTGGACTTGAGAGACTCGAAGAGCAAGTTCTATACCAAAGCCCTTGGATTAATCCACAAGATAAGAAGATTGGATAGTCTTCTACCTAAACTTCCTTAAGATTATTGAAGCGCATGAATTGTAATGCCTATTTCTTTGGTTTTGTTTAAGCTTAACCATGATTCTTGGCTAAGCTCTAAACAAAGATTGTTATAAAACCTCATGTCGACATAAATATATTCTTGATTTCTTGCATATTTAATCTTGAGTTTTTATGTTATTTGTTTGGTTTGATTACATATACAAGGTTAGGACTAGGCCAATTTCAGCCCTTGTAACCATATTCGTGTGAGCCTTGCTGCATTTTAGTGCAACAGCAAAGGTCAATTAACTTAAGCTCGTTAGATGGTGGGAAGAATTGAGATTCATGGCTAATAAAAGTTGGAGATGAGGATGTTGAAATGGATGTGTGGTCATAGTAGGAGGGATAAGATTAAGAATGAAGATATTTGAGATAAGGTGGAAGTGGCACGTGTGGTGGACAAGACGCCGGAAGCGAGATTGAGATGGTTCGAGCACGTGAAGAGGAGAGGCACAGATGCCCCAGTGAAGAGGTACGAGAGGTTGGATATGGTGTGTCCTAGGAGAGGTAAGGTAGGCCGAAGAAGTATTGGGAGAGGTGATTAGACAGGACATGGAACATCTTCAGCTTACCAAGGACATGACCCTTGATAGCAGGGTGTGGAGATCGAGGATTAAGATTGTAGGTTAGTAAGTAGTCGGGTGTATTTCCTTTCCAAACCTGTGCTTCCTTTTATAGTTGTAGTACTAGTGTTATCCTCGTGTTCCCTATTTTCATATCGTATATTATTATTTGATGTTTCCTTTCTTCGATTTCTTTTTTTCCCGGTTGTTGTTATTATTTCGCGTACCATAGATTGTTTGCCATAACTGCTATGTTTTTGCTTTATTGAGCCGAGGGTCTTCAGGAAACAGCCTCTCTACCTTCACAAGATAGCCGTAAGGTCTGCGTACATACTACCCTCCCCAAACCTCACTTGTGTAAATACACTAGGTATGTTGTTGTTGTTGAAATCCATGGCTAATAACTCTAGCACAAGCAGAATTAAGCAAGGAAAGGCAAGCATTAGGTTTGGCATAAGGCGAAGTTACAACCTTAGGTCTTTTATCACTTTCTTTTGTTTATCATTACTTGCTTCTTCATTAAGTAACTTAATATTGAAAGTAGTTACTAGTTTAAATATGCATTTTTAGCAATTGTTTGTGTGAGAATGCACGGGAGAAAAATATTATTGATATTTTATTTAATTATAATACAATGAGCCCTATTTATACAATACATATCATACTCCTATTCTATGTGGGACTAGGACTAATTTATTATGTACATAACTATCTAACACTCCCCTCAAGCCGGTGCATACAAATCATATGTATCGAGCTTGTTACATATAACATATGTAACTAATACGAGGACCAGTAAGGGACTTGGTGAAAATATCTGCAAAATGATCATTCGACTAAACAAACTTTGTAGCAATATCTCCTGAGAGTATCTTTTCTCTGACAAAGTGACAGTCAATCTCAATGTGTTTAGTTCTCTCAAGGAACACCGGATTTGATGCAATACGAAGGGCAGCTTGGTTATCACACACAAGTTCCATTTTGCTAACCTCACCAAATTTCAACTCATTAAGCAAAAGTATGATCCAAACTAGCTCACAAGTTGCCACATCAATTGCTCGATATTCTGCTTCTGTACTAGACCGAGCAACCACATTCTGTTTCTTGCTCTTCCAAGACACCAAATTAACTCCTACTAAAACACAATATCCAAACATAGAACGTCCATCAGAAGGTGATCCTTCCCCGTCAGCATCTGAATACCCACCAATTTGCTCATGGCCTTGATCTTCAAACAATAAACCTTTGCCTGGAGCTGATTTTATATATCGAAGAATGCGGACGAATGCGCCCCAATGACAATCACAGGGAGAATCCAAGAATTGACACCACTCTCACTGGAAAGGAAATGTCAGGTCTAGTTACAGTGAGGTAATTTAATTTACCAAACAGCCGCCTATATCTTGCAGGATCGCTAAGCGGCTCCCTCTATCCTGGTAGAAGTTTAAAATTCGGATCCATAGGAGTGTCAACAGGTCTATAGCCTGTCATTCCTGTCTCCTCAAGAATGTCTAAGGCATACCACCTTTGTGAGATAACAATACCTGAGCTAGACTAAGCAACCTCAATTCCTAGAAAATACTTTCATCCGCCCAGATCCTTAGTCTGAAAGTGCTGAAAGAGATGTTGCTTCAACTTAGTAATACCATCCTGAACATTGTCGGTAATAACAATATCATCAACATAAACCACCAGATAAATACTGAGATTTGAAGCAGAATGCCGATAAAACACAGAGTGATCAACTTCACTACGAGTCATGACGAACTCCTGAATAACTGTGTTGAACTTACCAAACCAACTCGAGGAGACTGTTTTAGACCATAGAGGGACTGACACAACCAACATACAAGGCCACTAGACTCCCCCTGAGCAACAAAACCAGGTGGTTGCTCCATATAAACCTCATCCTCAAGGTCACAATGAAGAAAAGCATTCTTAAGGTCCAATTGTTAGAGAGGCCAATGACGAACAACAGTCGTGGATAGAAAAAGGCGGATTGATGCTATTTTAGCCATGGGAGAGAACGTATCACTGTAATCAAGCCCAAATATCTAAGTATACCCTTTCGCAACAAGACGAGCCTTAAGTCGATCAACCTAGCTATCTGGACCAACTTTGACTGCATACACCCAACGACAACCAACAGCCATTTTACCCGAAGGAAGAGGAACAAGCTCCCAAGTACCACTCGTATGTAAAGTAGACATCTCATCAATCATAGCATGTCGCCACCCTAGATGAGACAGTGCTTCACTTGTAGACTTAGGGATGGAAATAGAGGACAAAGATGATACAAATGCACAATGGATTGATGACAGATGATGGTAACTTAAACCGACATAATGAGGATTAGGATTAAGTGTGGACCGTATACATTTTCGGAGTGCAATCGATTGACTAAGAGGAGACAAGTTCGGAGTATTAGGAGGATCAGGTGCAGGACATGAATCAGCTGGGCCTGATGCTGGGCGCCGACGACGATTATAAGTTAGGAGTGGTGGAGCTGTAGAAGGTTGAACTGGACTAGGCGGTGGAACTGGAGCTATAGATGGTGGAACTAGAGCTATAAGTGGTGGAGCTGGAGCTGTAGGTGATGAAGCTGGAGCTATAGGTGGTGGAGCTGGAGCTGTAGGTGAAGATGAATGGGAGATAGTGACTGAATCTCCAAAAGATGGAACTGGTAGCACATCAGATATATCTAAGTGATTACCTGGACTTGTGAAGTATGATTGGGTTTCAAAAGAGGTAACATCAGCAGACATAAGGTACGCCAGAGTTTAGGAGAATAGCATAGATATCCATTTTGCGTTCTCGAGTAACCCAAAAATACGCACTTAAGAGCACGAGCTAACTTATCTTTTCTTGGAGTAAGGTTATGAACAAAACACGTGCTCCCAAAGACACGGGGTGGAAGAGAAAATAAAGGTAAGTGGGGAAACTAGACAGAGAATGGAACTTAATTCTGGATAGCTGAAGATGGCATACGATTAATAAGATAGCAAGATGTAAGAACTGCATCTCCCCAAAACCGCAACGGAACATGAGATTGTATGAGTGGGGTACGAGCAGTTTCAATAAGATGTCTATTCTTTCTTTCAGCTACCCCATTTTGTTGGGATGTGTACAGACAAGATGTTTGATGAATAATCCCTTGAGAGTTCATAAACTGTGAAATGGGGAAGACAAATACTCTTAAGGCATAATCACTACGAAATGTGCGGATAGAAACCCCAAATTGATTTTGAATTTTAGCGTGGAAGGTCTGGAAAATAGAAAACAACTCAGACCGATTTTTCATCAAAAATATCCAAGTGCACCTAGAATAATCATCAATGAAACTGACAAAGTAGCGGAATCCCAAGGTAGAACTGACTCGACTAGGACCCCAAACATCTGAATGGACTTAAGTGAGAGGTGACTCTGCTCAATTATCAAGACGTCGAGGGAAATGGGAGCGGGTATGCTTACCGAGCTGACATGACTAACACTCTAAAGTGGACAAGTGAGATAAATCATGTATCAGTTTGTGAAGTTTTGACAAACTGGGATGTCCCAACCGTTTATGTAATAAATCTGGTGAATCGGTAACAAGACAAGTAATTGAAGGAAGACAAGATGTGAGTCCATGTGATTTTGCAAGGATAAGGTAATAAAGTCCATCTGAATCACGCCAAGTACCAATGATTTGGCTAAGCGACTAACATCTATGAGATTATAAGGACTATTGGGAACATAAAGAACCGAATCTAAAGGTAAGGAAGGAAGTGAGCTTGCTTGACCTATTGCAGTTGCCATGGTTTGAGACCCATTGGCCATTGTGATGGTTGGAAGAGATTGAAAATACGAAATACCAGTGAAAAGAGATTTGTTACCAGAAATATGATTAGATGCACCTGAATCAATGACCCAAGACTCAGAAGTTGAAGATTGGGAAACACAAGTCACACTACTATCTGTTTGAACAACGGAAGCTATCCCTGAAGATGTCTGTTTACATGCTTTGTACTGAAGAAACTCAATATAATCCAATAAAGAAACCATCAAGATTGAATTCACTGCACTGGATCCAACGGATTGTGAGTTAAAGGCTTCTGATACGAATGCCATTATAATATTGCGCCGGAAAAAGCACAAATTTTCCTGGAATTACTATTCTTGCCGGAAAACTCACAATTCACGCCGGAAAAATATGGAAGTGGTCGGAATTTGATTTAAATTGGATGGGTAGGATCGGAATTGCAGTTCGAACAGACTTTCCTGAAGAAGCTCGGCCAAAAAATGGCCGGAAGAAGCCTCACGCGCCGGCGCGTGACATCGGAGACTCGCCGGAAAATATTTTCCCAGCAGCGCGTGAGGGCGCGTGGAGGGGGTCTGCCGGAGAAATTTTTACGGGTTGGTCGCCGGAAGCTGATCTACCTCGTGGTGGTGTTGGTTTTTGCACAACACCGACAAATATGGACTTTTTCCTGCGGACAGTGCTGTTTTGCCGGAAAAAAGGCTATTTTTTTTCTTCCCGGAATCGCTGCAATTTATGCAGAGCGATAAATATCTCACGATATCTGTGATACCATGTGAGAATGCACGGGAGAAAAATATTATTGATATTCTGTTTAATTATAATACAATAAGCCCTATTTATACAATACATATCATACTCTTATTCTATGTGGGACTAGGACTAATTCATATTATGTACATAACTATCTAAAAATGAAGTTATCTGGGACAGAGTGGGAGTAGCCTCCGTGGAGTACAAGATGCGGGAGTCGAGACTGAGATGGTTCGGACATGTTAAGAGAAGAAGCATTGATGCTCCTGTTAGGAGGTGTCAGAGATTGGCCATGACGAGTTTGCGGAGAGGTCGAGGTAGGCCTAAGAAGTACTGGGGAGAGGTGATTAGACAGGACATGGCGCTGCTTCAGCTTACTGAGGACATGACCCTTGATAGGAGGGTGTGGAGGTCGAGGATTAGGATAGAAGGTTAGTGGGGAGTTTTTAGTTGCTCACCGATAGTCTTAGTAGCACGCATGTCCTTTCATATTCTTAGATTTTTATTGCGTTAAGTGGTTTTGTTCGCCTCAGGTATTGTATTCCCTATTGCTATTATTTGGTACTACTTATCCTTTATCTCTCCCTTTTTCTTTTCTCTTCCTTCTTTCTTCCTTTCTTGCTTTCCGTTTCTTCTTCTTAATCTTCCTGAGCTGAGGGTCTATTGGAAACAGCCTCTCTACCTACATTAGGTAGAGGTAAAGTCTGTGTACAGACTACCCTCCCCAGACACAACCTGCTGGAAACATACTGAGTTTGTTGTTGTTGTTGTACATAACTATCTAATAGTTTGGCTTAGTCTGCTGGTCATAATTTCATTAGCAATCCTAGCTCCACTTTTTTAGTGGGATCGATATTGGACGCACCTCTACATTATATTTGTGAAAACTTCTTACTCCTTATAAAGTATTCACTGGACATTACTAATTTGTCAAAAGTTAGTTTTAATACCTTTTGAAAGAATATGAGCATCCAAAAAAATCTTAAACAATGAGAGGAGGACTTTACACCATTACAAAACCATTTTGGATAACTTTGTACTCTCTAACACCATTTTGCTTCTTGGACTTCCTCTAACCATGATTTTGAGTGACAAAGGGAACAGAAGGAAAGCAAGTAACCAGTGCTCTTAACAAAATGTTGCAATTAAGGGTGTTAAATTTAGCCCATATCAATATATCCTGCACAACCCAAGTCTAGGTGTGGCTAGGCATATATTTATTGGCGGGTCAATTTTGGCATAAGCCAAATTAACCCATCTAAAAGCTTGGGCCAATTTGGGTTAACCTATCATGCCCGAATTGAACCATAAGAGAACTTATCAAAACATTGAAAATAAAATTATCAATGTTTGTTTAGCTAATATGGTCATGAGAACTCAAAAAGCTTTTTGTACTTTGATTTGACGAATAAAAAAATTATAAAAGAAGAAACAAAGAAATAAAAAAAAATTGGATTATGATCCATCCTTTAGCCAAAATAAACTCGCCCTTCTTAACCCAAGCAAATTTTGGGCGGGTTATTAACACAATCAATTAATCAACTCAACTTGCTTCAACCTGCCAAATTTAGCCCAACCTACTCATTTGAAACCCCTAGCAGCAATAATTTATGATCCGTCAAGCCTCACAACTGCGGAAACAACCTTCGCCAACGCAACAGGTCCATATACTACGAATGCTAGCATCAAAGAAAAGATAATGTTTACTACCCTTTCATAGAGTAACAAAACCATACCCTAAGACAAGTAATGCACTCAAAGAGGAAAATCTATACTTTAGGCTCTGTCATCTATTAATGCATTTCAAGTAAAATATGGAATAAAAGAATTCATTCAAAGGGAAGTCGAAACCTTCTAAAATGCTAGTTTTCGACATCGCTACTTTGTGCCATGGTATCAACAAAGTCCCATTGTCTTAAGAGATGAATCTTGACAAAGTAGCATTCTCTTTTCAAAAGGAGACACAATTCCATGCTTCGAATGAACTTTTAAGTTACGTATCGAAAGAAAATCTTGAAAATCATTTGTGTTGCTGAATTTTGTTATTTACTTACATCTAAAAAACAAGCTTTCATCTGCTGCAAGCATGTTTCTAGAACCTCTGTCTTTCTCTTGGTTCCCATGCTAACAGCTTTCATATCACATTCCATCATAGCACGGAGATATGGTTTCCATAGTTCATAACTATAATAAAAAAAGAAAAGAATAAAAGGTTCCGCGTTACTTAAATATTGTAAGCCAGTACTAATGTAGTATAAAATGTTAGCACATATGCAACAACATAATCATGCTTAAAAAGAAAATGCGAAGATTTCTAACATGAACAAATGTTTAATCAAACATAAAGCTAATATAGTGGGAAATATACCATCAATTTGTTAGTTCCGATTTTTGAAAAGAAATATGCTCTTTGAATAGCTCGTGCAATAATGTGTTGAGATTTTAACAGTCTAATAAATGGTTATCTAGAAAGCTCTCTACTTCCTCTAACAGAGGCTAAAGGTGACCTTGCTCTTTGTTTTTTATGGATCATAAGTTGGAAGTTGTGTTCTGTAGGTCTTTCTGCCTCAACAAATATGAGAGTAAAACAGTGGTTCTTATAAAAAAAATTGGGGTAAGAGAACAATTCCATATAGCTTTAACTCACAGTAAGACATAGAGCTAGTGAAATCTCTTTGCTTTTTGTCAAGGATGTTTGATCATCAATTCTTTACGTCCGCATAATGCTGCCACTATTCAAGTTGGAAAGGAAGTTGAAAAACCTTGAAAGATATAAAAGAGCTCACCAAACAACAAACTGAAAGAAACTCACCCGACCATATATCAATTCAATTGTGGGCTTTTAACACTTCTAATGTTGTGGTTCTAATTCAAAAGCCTAATGAATGAAACATTTAGATAACTTGCGAAGTTTTTCTCCAGATCACATAAAAGTGTTTGGGGCAGGAAAGGGAGAACATCCTAATCAATTGAATCACCTTTTTATCGAGACATGCATCATCTCAACCAATCAACACCCAATGTTTTTGAGAGCGTGAAGCGGAAGAAAAACGGCAAGGCAAGAAAATTCAATTAAATTAACAACTGGAAAAAAAAAGAAATAGAAAAATATAAAAATTCAATTAAATTAACAAAGTGAAGAGAAACAGAGCACCTAGAAAAAAACAATAGAGCACGTGTGAAAATACCAAGAGAAGAAGACAAATAAGTAAATAAATTCAATTAATTAAGAAAACTGAAAAGGGGAATAGAAATAATTTAAAATTTCAATTACTAAATTAACAAAGTAAGAAAAGCGACATAGTGATGCACACATCATCAGCAGAAGAAGAACAAGAGGGCAGTGTTTTGGAAAGCGTGCGGCGACAAATAGCGATGAGGGCCCGCTTCACTGAGGCGAGAGGCGTGCAACGAAGCGCTCGCCTTTTTTATGTGAAGCAACAATTTATACAAAAATATTATATATTATATATATAACTAAAAACTCAATAACAATAATATATTAATAAATATATCAATTAACAATATGCAATTAATTCTACTCTATAACTGAAAAACGAGGAAATTTCAGGTTTGAAGTTTTGAAGAAGTTCTCTGCCTCTGCCTCTGCCTCGACAAAAACAGGGTGCAGTACTGCTGCTCAATAAAAAACAGAGCAACAAAAAAAAAATAAGAGAAGATCATCATCAGAATAAAGAACGAAAAAAAAATAGAGCATAAACAGACTCTCTGTTCTGGTTTTTGCTATACTGTTGCTCGTCAAAAACAGAGCAAAAAAATAGAAAGAAGAGAAGATCAGAAGAAGAAGAAAAACCAAAAAAAAAAAAAAAAAAAGAGCAACAGACTCTCTGTTCTGCATTGTTGCTCGACAAAAAACAGAGCAAAAAGAATAGAAAGAAGAAGAGAAGAAGAAGGAAAAGGAAGAAAGAAAGAAAGAAAGGAGAAAGAAGAACAAGAAGAGAAGCTTACTTGGGCTGGGTGGACTTGGCTGCTCTGTTGTTTGAAGGTTGAAGAAGAAAGAAACGTGAAATCACTGCAAGCCCTAATGTTTTAAGCACTAATCTGCGCCTTTTTCTTTCTTTTTTTCAAAAAGCGACACCACAGCTTGCCTCTCGCTACACAGTGCCTCTCGCTACACAAGCAGAGGCGCTCGCCTTTTACAATCGCAATGCAACAGAGCCAAAATAGCGCAGGCTGCTCGCCTCGCCTCGCCTCACGCTATTAGCGCTGAGGCGAGCGCTATTTATAACACTGCAAGAGGGGGAGCATAAAGCCACAACCCTAGTTGCAGTCGCACAAGAAAGTCACTTGGGGAGCATAAAGCCACAACCCTAGTTGCAGTCGCACAAGAAAGTCACTTGAGAAATATTTTGGTACAAGAGGGGGAGCATAAAGCCATGCTTCTTGCTTCTTAGGCAGAAGAGAGCGCTTCACTAAACCTGATTCGCCTCAGCTCTCTTAAGCACAACAGAGGCCATGATGCTTAGCTTCACGCTTAAAGCGCTGAAGCGCTCAATATCTGTTAATGCCTACCTTAATTGTTACCTTACATCTGATGAAATACAATCTGCATTAGCATACCACAACTTAGCAAATTGGGATTAGTCAGAATTAGCTAGATTGATTCTTTCCGATAATTAGGTGGTTGGAATATTTTCTTTCGTATTTTATCACTTGTACGTTCACTATTAAACCCAGTAGCTTGAGCGAAGTAGCTTGAGAGAATAATCAAGTTGAGTTTCATTAAATTCTCTTTCTTGTCTTATTTTACATGATATCAAAGCCCTTGTGTAAAACTTCTTATTGTGCAATCACCAGCAACATTAGATTGTCCTGGAGATTCCGCTAAATTGTTTTCATTGATGATTATTCCAAGTGAAATTGGATATTGTTGATGAAAAATTGATTACGGTTGTTTTCTAGATTATAGAATTTCCACGCTGAAATCCAAAATCAATATTTTTATCCGCACATTTCGTAGGGATTATGCACCAAGATATTTATCTTCTCCATTTCAACGGTTCATGAATTCTTATGGATCATTCATCATACATCTTATCCTAACACATCTCAACAAAATGTAGTTGAGAATAAGAATAACCATCCCATTGAGATTGCCTATAGCCTACTCATACAATCCCATGTTCCATTGCATTTTTTAGGGATGAAGTTCTCCCATCTTGTTGTCTTATTAGTTGTATGCCTTCCTCAACTATCCAAAAACAAGTCTCACACTCTATATTGTCTTTCCTACCACTTCTCATATTCAAACACTACCAAATTCAAAATGCCCATCACCCAACCTCTCTCTTCTTAACATTACGAGTGGCATAGCCAAAGATTCAGACACCAATCTCCTCTCAACGTCTCCCCATGTCCTATTTCGCCCCCTCATCCACCCTCCCAGTCATCTCCTCCCTCCTTTCCCACACTACCAGCACCTTTAACTAGTATTTCAAAGCTGAACTCTAGAGTTAGCTAAACCCTAAATTGAAACCATCCCCCCCCCCCAACCATGAACATGGAATCTCCCCCCTTCTTCACAAGCACCCTAACCCTGCTCATATCCGCCAAATTATAATATACAACCACAAAACCTCCACAAACATCTCCAATGGTTCTACAGAGCTCATAGCACCAGAATTGTGCCAGCAGGCCAACCACATTCACGACTGATGTTTCTTCTCTTCTTGTCTGAAATTGGAAAACTGAAGATAATTTTCTCCCTTCCATCATGTTCCATCTCCCAAGACAGCAAAGGTTCCTTTTCAGTGACACATCGAAAGAGAAAAGAAGACTCGCCCATAGCTAATACTTTCAACCCCGTCAACACTTCCCGAGCCTCCGTTGCCCGGTCAGTGACAAGCCCCATCGAGCCCAATGTAGTTTCAAATTTACCAAGTGGATTTGAAGAAACTCCTTTTTGCAACAACGTGTGATCTCTACAAGCCCCTTCTAAAGTCATAGCTCGCCACACTAAAGCCTTCTTGTACAATTGGAGTTTATGTTTCCTTGCATCTAAAGAGTAGTAGGAGTCTCTCTCTCTCTCTAGCCATCCCGATGAATTTGAGTTGTCAAGAAAAATTCAGTTGTAGGCGAGAAAAATCATCTGACTTTTGAGAACATGAAACGCTTCAGAGTTGGTTGACCTTTTCTCATCAAAGTTAGGGTCGATCGAAGTCCTCTGTTTTGTGTTTTGGGAGATACTTTGCACCTATGGAGGCAGCATTAATTTTAACATCTATTTTGAGTGACCGTTAGATATGGCTTTAGACCATATGTGTCACTTCTTTTACAAACATTAAGGAATAGTCCTCATGGATACTATTCTATCAATGGGATACATTAAGGACCAAAATGATCCAACCCTCATACATTAAGGGCCATTTGGTCATTTTCTCTAACTTAACGACCAACTGCACAATCATCAGAAAAGAATAAGAAAGACAGCATAAAGATGATATCGAGATAAGAGTACAAGATAAACAAGTTAAATCTGAATACTCACCCCATATCATCATATCCCATAACTAGCGCCTCCCCCTGGATTTAAGAAAACTCCTTGTGAATAGATTAATTATAAAGTGAAGAAGACGCAAAGGAAACTGCATTTGAAATAGCTGAGAAGAGAACAAATCAAGGCTATAATGGAAATAAGATTACAAACATATTGAAAGCTCAAAATAACAATTTATTTTCTCATGAGGAAAAGAAAAGGGACAAGGAGAGAGGCGACGTCCTTGATAAGGAAGAACTTTTTTTTTTCATTATTTGTAATAAG
Organism: Nicotiana knightiana; assembly: GCA_005239525.1. Taxonomy (NCBI): domain Eukaryota; kingdom Viridiplantae; phylum Streptophyta; class Magnoliopsida; order Solanales; family Solanaceae; genus Nicotiana; species Nicotiana knightiana. The sequence goes on from ML431523.1 coordinate 46,150, forward strand.
AATCACTGCTGAATCGAAAGCCTTCACATCATGTCAGTGGTTTATTTGAGAGATTGGAAAGAAAGTTTTATCCGTGCATCATAGCAGCAACATAAACATTTTGAGCATCAGAGTCAAACCAGAAACAGTTTTTTCCAGCCATCCGGGCCTACTTCCTGTAACTTTCCCATTTTGAGAAACCAGAGTCATAATGTGGCAGAGAACAAAGTTAAAACCAACATTCTACAAATATACAGAAACAGCAGCACATGACAAAAGGAGAAACAACTCGAGAGGAACTTCTTGTTACACATGATGTAACATTTAAAGTCAAAGAATTTGTCAAGTCTGCTTAACTACAAGTATTGTGTTTAACCATGAAGCAGCAAACAGGTGAATGCCTTCATCTCTCAAGCACTTTTACCTCCAATAAAGATACTAGGGGAGATGTATAATTCGATAGGTAAAAATGAGGCTTCCAGAAAATGAAAAGATCGAGGTAAAGACCAAGAAGATCTAATGGTAAATTACCACGAATGGAAACAAGTCAGCTTGTAGAGGAAAAAGCATTTGATGGTCACCAGACAACAATTGATTAGAAAGAATTCCGATAAAATGTATACTACAAAACTTGGATGGTGACATGCACATGAAAATAGATTGTGAAACTCCAGTTATGCTTTGTAATAGAATGCTATTTTGTATTCCAAATGGACAAAGAATAATGTCGTTGTATACCACATTGTACTGAAACAGGCACCTGCAGCATATAATTAAAACCTCTAATGCAAAACCAGTAAGGGGGTTGATCATTTCTTTACCTGTGCAATTTAAGGGAGGAGTGGTACCAGTAAAAGTAGGAACACAATGACACGTACTGAATACATGATTGCTGCTGAATGAGAAAGCTGAATATCCAAAATTTGACACTCTTCTTACTATGGACACTTAAATGTCATCTACTTCCACCAATTGATACTTCTATAGAAGCTCCCATAAAAGGAAGGGCAAAGTTCTTCAAGAAAACACTGAAGGGAAACATGCAATTACCCTATTTAATGTATCCATTATCCAATGTAAATCTTACTATGCTTATACCAAATTTTCATTTCCAAGCAAAGCAATATATGCAAATGTGAAAAAAGGAAATGGAAGAAGGAATACAGAAAAAGAAGAAATACTTATAAGATAATAAATAATCTGACTGAGTAAGGATATTACTAGTTTAGTTGGCGAGAACCGAGTGCTCGAGTCTTTAATTGCATAAAATCGATCAAGTAGTTTCTTTATATGGTCATGCATTGTTGCATCAGTTCCAATGCCAGCCTATTAGAAAAACCAATAAGGAAATAGATGAAACTCCCTGTGATCATTACCTGGGAAACCTATAAAACTAAGGTCAGACACATGAGGAGACACTGTTTATCACGAAAATATGGTTAGAGCTTTTTGAACCAAAAAAAGAAAAAAACTAGCATCACAGAACCCATACCTTGTCCATACAACCCAATAGATCAGCCTCGCTTAAAAGGGGAGGAGGTCTAGTAACTCCTGAATCAAGGGTCAAACTTGTTGGTATAAACTGCACTTTACAACAGCAAACAGGTATGTGTTAAATAATCAAACAAAATAAGTCAATTCTTCACATATCCTCTTTCTTTTTCTAGAATGCATGTTTATTATCTGATGCAAGTAGGGAAAATTTCTAATATGATCTCTCAGCAAGGACGGTTGTATTTGCAAATATGATTGAGATATAGAGCATTATGATGCTGGCAGAAATGGATTGTCACAATGAAATCAAAGATAGAGAAGGAAATGATTCGGGAGACGAACAATTGTTCTACCACAGAAGATCTAGATGAATGTCCAGAAATTAAAAAAAAAATGAAAAGCTACACGCCCATTTTATCAAGAACTATAGTAAATCAATGCATCCACCAGAAATTGATTCCACATGCAGCATCTGTCCTAGCTAATTGACCATCATAACTCAGTTAATTGGTGAAAGAAATGGCCACGACGTTTTTGGTTGCTTCAACTGGTTGAATTATCAAGCATGCATACTGTTAGATAGTTATATAGTTAATATGTAATTAGTCCGAGTCCCATATTGAGTAGGAGTAGGATCTGTATTATGTATAGTTATAAATAGGGCTCATTGTATTATAATTAATTGATTAATAAAGATTTTCTCCCGTGCATTCTCACATGGTATCAGAGCATTAATGAGATAATTATCGTTGTGCCTCATTCCAACGACATCCAGGAAGAAATCAGTCACCACCGTGCAATTTTCGGTGACCTGAGAAGTTGTTTGCGTCAAAACCATTTTTTATCGGCGTTGTGCATAAACCAACACCACCATAGTATTCTCCATCCCCGGGCGACCAAACTCCACAAAACCCCACCGGAAAAACCCCATCCACGCACCATCACGCGCCGACCAGAGTGAGTTTTTTTCCGGCGAGATCTGCCCACGCGCCGGCGCGTAGACCACCTTCGGGTCAATTTCTGACGAAGCTCCTTTTGGACAGCTTTCTCAGGACGTTATTTCGAGTCGTTCTATTCAAGTTTCATCAAATTCCGACAACCTTTTTTATTTTCCGGCGAGTGAACAGTGTTTTCCCCAAAAAAAAAGGGGTGTTCTGGTTTGGTATTCCAAGGTTAACCATACAAGTTGTAATCAAGAATTTGAGAAATTGGTTGTAGCAAAATGGGATCCAATACTACAAATAGTTGGATGGTTTCTCTACCGGATTATATTGAGTTCCTTCAATACAAAGCATGTAAACAAATCTCTTTAGGAATAGCTTCCGTTGTTCAAACAAATAGTAGCGTGACTTGTGTCTCCCAATCTTCAACCTCTGAGTCTTGGTCATTGATTCAGGTGCATCTGATCATATTTCTGGTAACAAATATCTTTTCACTGCCATTTCATATTCTCAATCACTCCCAACAGTCACAATGGCTAACGGGTCTCAAACCATGGCAACTGGAATAGGCCAAGCAGGTCCACTTCCTTCCTTATCTTTAGATTCAGTTATTTATGTTCCCGATAGTCCTTTTAATCTCGTAGCCGTTAGTCGCTTAGCCAAATCACTTAAATGCTCTGTTTTATTTCTTGATGAACTTGTTTTTATATCGGAACGCAGTACAGGGAGGATCATTGGTACCGGGCGTGAATTAGATAGACTTTACTACCTTACCCTTGCAAAATCACATGGACTCACATCTTGTCTTCCTTTAACAACTTGTCCTGTTACTGATTCACCAAATCTATTACATAAACTGTTGGGACATCCCAGTTTGTCAAAACTTCAAAAAATGGTATCTGGTCTATCTCACTTGTCCATTCTAGAGTGTGAGTCATGTCAGCTCGGTAAGCATACCTGCTCTTGTTTCCCTCGGCGTCATGATAATCGAGCAGAGTCTCCTTTTACTTTAGTCCATTCAGATGTTTAGGGTCCTAGTCGGGTCAATTCTACCTTGGGATTCCGCTACTTTGTCAGTTTCATTGATGATTATTCCAAATGCACTTGGATATTTTTTATAAAAAATCGATTTGAGTTGTTTTTTATTTTCCAAACCTTCCACGCTGCAATTCAAAATCAATTTGGACTTTCTATCCGCACATTTCGTAGTGATAATGCCCTAGAGTATTTGTCTTCCCCATCTCAGCAGTTTATGAACTCTCATGGGATTATTCATCAAACATCTTGTCCGTACACATCCCAACAAAATGGGGTAGCTGAAAAAAAGAATAGACATCTTATTGAATCAAGTTCCATTCTCTGTCAAGTTGGTATGCCATCTTCAGCCATCCAGAATCAAGTTCCATTCTCTGTCCTGTTTCCTTACTTACCTTTGTTCTCTCTTCCACCACGTGTCTTTGGGAGCACATGTTTTGTTCATAACCTTACTCCAAGAAAAGAAAAGTTAGCTCCTCGTGCTCTTAAATGTGTATTTTTGGGTTACTCGAGAACGCAAAAGGGATATCGATGCTATTCTTCTGACCTCCAAGCGGTATCTTATGTCAGTTGATGTTACCTTCTTTGAAACTCAATCATACTTCACAGGTCCAGGTAATCACTTAGATATTTCTGAGGTGCTACCAGTTCCATCTTTTGGAGATTCAGTCACTATCTCCATTCATCTTCCTCTATAATTTCAGCTTCATCACCTACAGCTCCAGTTACACTACTTATAGCTCCAGTTCCACTACATATAGCTCCAGTTCCACTACCTATAGATCCAGTTCCACCACCTAGTCCAGTTCAACCTTCTACAGCTCCACCGCTCTTGACTTATCATCGTCGTCCACGCCCAGCATCAGGCCCAACTGATTCACGTCCTGCACCTCACCCTGCTAATACTGCGAACTTGTCTCCTCTAAGTCAACCGATTACACTACGGAAAGGTATACGATGCACACTTAATCTTAATCCCATTATATCGCTTTAAGTTACCATCGTCTGTCATCACCCCATTGTACATTTGTATCATCTTTGTCCTCTGTTTCCATCCATAAGTCTACAAGTGAAGTATTGTCTCATCCAGGGTGGCGACAGGCTAAGATTGATGAAATGTTTGCTCTACATACGAGTGGTACTTGGGAGCTTGTTCCTCTTCCTTCGGGCAAATCGACTGTTGGTTGTCATTAGGTGTATGCAGTCAAAGTTGGTCCACATGGACCATTGATCGACTTAAGGCTCGCCTTGTTGCCAAAGGGTATACTCAGATATTTGGGCTCGATTACAGTGATACTTTCTCTCCCTTGGCTAAAATAGCATCAGTCTGCATTTTTCTATCCATGGTTGTTGTTCGCCATTGGCCTCTCTGTCAGTTGGACATTAAGAATGTTTTTCCTCACGGTGACCTTGAGGGTGAGGTTTATATGGAGCAACTACTTGATTTTGTTGCTCCGGGGGAGTCTAATGGCCTTGTATGTCGGTTGTGCCGGTCCCTCTATGGTCTAAAGCAGTCTCCTCAAGCCTGGTTTGGTAAGTTCAGCATAGTCATTCAGGAGTTTGGCATGACTCGTCGTGAAGTTGATCACTCTGTGATCTATCGGCATTTTGCTTCAAATCTCAGTATTTATCTGGTGGTTTATTTTGATGATATTGTTATTACCGACAATGATCAGAATGGTATTACTAAGTTGAAGCATCATCTCTTTCAGCACTTTCATACTATGGATCTAAGCAGATTAAAGTATTTTCTAGGTATTGAGGTCGCTCAGTGTAGCTCAGGTATTGTTATTTCACAAAGGAAGTATGCCTTAGACATTTTTGATGAGACAGGAATGACAGGCTGTAGACCTGTTGACACTCCTATGGATCCGAATTCTAATCTTCTACCAGGATAGAAAGAGCCACTTAGCGATCCTGCAAGATATAGGCGGCTGGTTGGTATATTAAATTACCTCACTGTGACTAGACCTGACATTTCCTTTCCAATGAGTGTGGTAAGTCAGTTCATGGATTCTCCCTGTGATAGTCATTGGGATGCAATTGTTCGCATTTTTCGATATATAAAATCAGCTCCAGGCAAAGGATTATTGTTTGAAGATCGAGGCCATGAGCAAATTGTTAAGTACTCAGATGTTGACCGGGTAGGATCATCTTCTGATAGACGTTCTACGTTTGGATATTGTGTTTTAGTTGGAGGTAATTTGGTGTCTTGGAAGAGCAAGAAACAAAATGTGATTGCTCGGTCTAGTGCAGAAGCAGAATATCGAGCAATGGTTGTGGCAACATTTGAGCTAGTTTGGATCAAACATTTGCTTAATGAATTGAAATTTGGTGAGATCGGCAAGATGGAACTTCTGTGCTGCCCTTCATATTACATCAAATCCGGTGTTCCATGAGAGAACTAAACACATTGAGATTGATTGTCACTTCGTCAGAGAAAAGATTCTCTCAGGAGATATTACTACAAAGTTTATGAAGTCGAATGATCAGCTTGTAGACATTTTCACCAAGTCCCCCACTGGTACTCGTATTAGTTACATATGTAACAAGCTCGGTACATATGATACGTATGCACCAGCTTGAGGGGAGTGTTAGATAGTTATAGTTAATATGTAATTAGTCTGAGTCCCATATTGAGTAGGAGTAGGATCTGTATTATGTATAGCTTTAAATAGGGCTCATTGTATTATAATTAATTGATCAATACAGATTTTCTCTCGTGCATTCTCACACATACTGTGAGCTGTAACACTACGAAAAATCCAGGATGCACGATATATACACAACAAAGTTTGAAAGAGAGAAAAATGTACATCATCCGTTTCAATTTATGTGGCACACTTTCCTTGTTACTCTATTCCAAAAGGAATGAGACATTTCTACATTTAAAATAACTTTTTAAACTTTTTGTTTTAACTATTTTACCCTTAATGAGAAATTTTTATAGCCACACAACGTATTTGACCCACAAAGTTTTTACCCTATAACTTTTTAAGACTACACGTTTCAAAAGTCTTCTTTTTTTCTTAAACCCCGCGCCGAGTCAAGCTACATCCGAGGGAGTAATTCTTTGGAAATACGAGATCAATTCATTCTCAAGCTCTGTAGCAATGTTCCTTACAAGAAAGAGCTATACGGCAAATTAAAGATAAAATTCAGCAAGCTACAATATCAATAATGGATAGTCAGTACCTAGATAAAATATTTCAGGGGTCGTTACCATAGCTTCACAGTAGCAACTGTTGATTGGCTTAATTATTAGGAAAGATTTGATTCTGATTGAGAAAGATTTTGATTGATTGTAATTTATCTTCCTTCCTAAAATAGTCATAGGACCTAGTGTACAAATACATTTGCATAGGGATGTACGAAAAATACAGAAATACAAGAAACTTTTTCTTCCTCTCAAAAGCTACATGGTATCAAAGTCAATGTTGTCGTTTTTAGGTGAGTTGTCTCCCTCGCAGCACTAGGGTTTCGTTTTTATCAAAGAGGTCGAGTTTTCTCTCTCTTGGTGTCTGTCCGCAGCACAAACTACTTGTGGTCAGTTTTTTTGGAATTTTCTTTTCTGTTGGGGTCGCTGGAACATTCCGAGCCTATCCCTACTAGTTTTGATTTTTCCTTTCACCGGAGTTAAGGTTCCATCAAGACAAATTTGGTTTCTGGCAAGGCATTTTTTGAGCAATTTTCTTTTTTTTCTGATTCGGCAGAAAATATGGAGACATTCAAGGAGATGGTTTCTAGAGAAATCTTGTCCTCGGATGAAATTCAACTATTCCGTCGCCAGCTAGTGAAACTTGACTCTGCTAATGTTACCACATCCAATCATGTACAATCAGGTACTACCTTTGTTGCTCACTTTAATTCTTGGATTGTTGATTCTAGTGCAAATAGACACCTTCTAAAGGCATTCAAAACTATTCTCCGTGTCTCAAAGGAGATAGTGTTAAAATAGCCGATGGTTCTTTTATCGGTCGTTTGTACTTTTAATATTAAACTATCATTCATGCTCCATGTCCCTGGGTTCCTTGCCAATCTTTAATCTACTAGTGCCATCACCAGAACTCTAAACTGCAAAATCGAGTTCTTTCTCGATCATTGTATTTTTCAGGATCTTCAAATAGGGAAAAGGATTGGCAGTGGTAGATTGTGTGATGTCTTGTATATATTAGATGGAATTCAAAATTCTAGTCAAGCCTTTTTTGGGGAAAGTAAGGATGTCAGTCAAGAAATAATACAGTGGTATAGACAGTTAGGACACCCATCATTTTTTATTTTGATGAAGTTATATCCCCATTTGTTTTCAAGGATTCAATTTGAATCTTTGCTGTGTGATGTGTGTGAATATGCCAAGCATAGTACGAAAATTTATCCCGTGAGTGATAATAGAAGCACAACTCCGTTTATAACTATTCATTATGATGTATGGGGTCCTGCCCAAACTATTTCTTTGTCTGGTCGTCGATGGTTTGTTACTTTCATTGATTGTTCCACCATAATAACTTGGGTATATTTGTCAAAAGCCAAAAGTAAAGTTTTCTCTTGTTTTCAGTTATTTCATAAGATGATTTACTCATTTTGCCAAAATGAAAACCTTGAGAACTGACAATGGATATGAATACATGGATAAAAGAGTTGGTGTTTATTTTGAGTCCAATGGGATAGTGCACCAGACTAGTTGTCCTGACAGTAATGCATAAAAGGGGGTTGCTAAAAGGAAAAATAGGCATTTGTTAGAAGTAGCAAGATCACTTATGTTCACCATGCATCTACCAAAACCTTACTGAGGTGATGTTATACTAGTAGTTGCCTATTTTATCAACAGATTGCCACGTAACATCCTCAATTTTCAAAGTCCTCTGGAAGCTTTAAAGGGTAAAAATGAATATATTGTTCCTCCAAAGGTGTTTGGATGTGTTTGCTTTGTCTACACTAGGAATTCTAGAAAATTTAATCCTAGAGCTATGAAGTGTGTTTTTATCGGGTATTCTCTGACAGACAGGTTACAAATGTTATCATCCTTCCTCTAGGAGATCTTATGTTAGCAAGGATGTTACCTTTCGAGAATCTGAACCCCATTTCAGTATTACCTCATTACCTTTTCAGGGGCAGAGCAATAAGGAGGAAGAGGTGAGTCTAGCTAATTCAATTACTGGACCTCTTGATGACATTGCCACAGGGAAAAGCGAAATTGGAGAAAGAATTCAGGGAAAGACTATTGGACATTTAGATAGGCCTGATTTGACAACTTACTCAAGGAGAAACAGAGCAAAAGAAACCACCATGCAATCTACCAAATCTGAACCTTCTTCTACTGGTGAGTTATCTACATTTCCTGATGAGTTAGACGTGCCTATTGTCACAGAAAAGGAGTCACATTTTGCACCATCAAACACCCTTTTATCTAATTTTGTCTCATATAATTCATTGTCTCCTTCCTATAGAGCATTTGCCTTGTCTATTTTTTCTGTATCTATTCCCCAGAGTTGGAGGGAAGTTTTTGCAGATCTTGGGAACTTGTCACTCCACCACCTAACAAGAAGTTGGTCGGCCGCAAATGGGTCTTCAATGTGAAGCACAAAGTTGATGGCTCGATTGAAAAATTCAATGCAAGATTGGTGGCTAAAGGATTCACTCAGACTTATGGAGTGGATTATCAAGAGACATTTGCCCCCTGTTACTAAGATGAACACTATTAGTATTCTTTTGTCTTGTGCAACTAATTTTCATTCTGACTTGCAACAGTTTAATGTGAAGGATGCATTTCTTCATGGAGACTTAGAAGAATAGGTGTATACGGAGATTCCTCCAGAATTTGATACTGCACAAAGTCAAGGAAAGGTATACAGATTGAAGAAAGCCTCGTAGGAATTGAAGCAATCCCCCAGAGCTTGGGTTGACAGATACTGCAAAACAATAACCTCCTTCGCATACCAACAAAGCAATGTTGATCACACGCTCTTCATAAGGCATCAAACGGGTAAACTCACTCTTCTCATAGTTTATGTTGATGACATAGTAATGACATTAGATGACAAAGAGGAGATGGCCCGATTGAAGAAGTTGTTGACACACGAATTTGAAATCAAGGATCTAGGAAAACTGCAGTACTTCTTGGGAATTGAGGTTGCTAGATCAAAATAAGAAATCGTTATTTCTCAAAGGAAGTATATTCTGGATCTCTTGAAAGAAACAGGCATGACAGGTTACAAACCAACATAATTGCACATTGAAAATAATCACAAGTTACAAGCAGGAGTTGGAGAACCAGTTATTAAGGAGAGATATCAGAGGTTGATTGGAAGACACAATTATCTCACTCATACTAGACCTGACATAGCATATTCAGTTAGCTTCAGTTAGCTTCATGAGTCCGTTCATGCATGATCCTCGAGATCTTCATATGCAAGATGTCTTTCACATTTTGCGGTATCTGAAGTCTGCTCCTGGCAAAGGTCTGCTTTTCTCCAAACATGGTCACCTTCAAGGAGAAGCCTATACATATGCGAATTGGGCAGGATCTTTAGATGATAGAAGATCTACATTGGTTACCGTACACTTGTAGGAGGGAATTTAGACACTTGGAAAAGCAAGAAGCAAAGTGTAGTTGCTAGATCAAGTGCGGAAGCAGAATATAGAACTATGGCTTAGGGTGTCCGTGAACTTCTTTGGTTACTAAAACTACTACAGGAATTGAGATTGTCTAGAAAGTGAAAACTTTTCTTATATTGTGACAACAAGGCTGCCATCAACATAATTCATAATCCAGTCCCGCATGACCGAAAAAGGCATGTTGAAATTTATCGATACTTCATCAAAGAAAAAGTTACGAGTGGTGTCTTGAGCTTGTTTAATATTTCACCAGAAAAACAACTAGCTGATGAGTTTACCAAGGGTCTCAACAAACGTAGTTTTCATACACTGGTTTGCAAGTTGGGCATGTGTGACATCTTTGCACCAACTTAAGGGGAGTGTTGATTGGCTTAATTATTAGGAAAGATTTGATTCTGATTTGAGATTTGATTTTTATTCTGATTGATTGTAAATTGATTGTAATTTATCTACCTTCCTAAAATAGTCATAGAAATACTTAGGGATGTAAGAAACATACAGAAATACAAAAAAAGCCTTTTCGTCTTCTTCTCAAAATCTACACAAACATCATTAACATTTTCAACATAAAGGCAAAAAAAATTTGCTTTTTGAAGCTGGTTTATTTAAGGTACAGACCATCCTAACAGAAAAACAAGAAGATGAAATAAACCATGTAAAATTGATCCATTCGGCAAATCAGAAAGTGCATTCTTTTGCTTACGCAAAAGAAAGCTAAAAATGGTCCTCAATGCTACGAAAACTCTGAAGCTATCTTACTGAACTTTGGACTTGTAAATTACAGAATTATTGTTCAAGCTAAATCTACAAGTTATAGCTAGTGTTGTTGCATCTCAAACTAAAATATTTGATCTTAAATGGATACTCAGTCAACCAAAAGTAAAATGAAGAGAATTTTTAATTTCAGTAGCACACACATGATGTAATTAACTTTTGAGAGGTAAGAAATTAAAAGGAAAACCCAAGAAAAAGATGTAAAAGATAAAAAGAAACAATCAAGCTCCAAGTGGACAGGCTGATCTAATTATTTTTGGCTCTTTTTGAGCATGTGTATTATGTACTTGTATAGACCATTCGATACATTTAGTAGCGAAACCCCTCTATAGCTGGTGCATACTCTTGTATAATTAATGAATACTGGGCTATAACCTCTTTGCCAACAAACGCGCTGATCATCGAAGAAGGAACTGCTGATAGGCCTTTGCTAACCCCACCACTGCATCCACTTTCATCTTCCCACACTATTCCCCCTCTACCACCTAACTATCCCCCTTGAGCTACCTTTTGTCCTCCTCAGCGACCAACCTCAGTCAACTCAAAGTTGAGGGCAGAGCCGCTGAATCTGTTAACTTATTGACCTTTCCCCTCTTCAAGTCCTTGCAGATTCAACCTGCCCAGTCTACACTTACATCATCGAATTTAAATTTGCTGCATAAACTAGATGAGCAATTTAATCTTAAGACGGTCAAGAGATAACTGCAGAGATACATGCAAATGGGAGGAATAATGTTCATTTTCAAGAGGCTGCATTGAAAACCTTGAAAGTAAATTAAAAAAAAAAGTAACTAGATGACAGTAGCTGGGGGCGCCCTCTTTGTTTGGATTAGGTTTCACAATGTTGGTCTATGTTGCTCAGATCCTTAAAAATGTTTCCGAATATGTTGTATCCTACAAAAGTTATTCGTTTTCGGAGGATCTAACATGGGATTGGCGGCATTTTTGGAAGATCCGAACAACATAGGATTTGGTGGCTTCCTAAATCACGCCTTCATAATAGCCCACTTTCATTGTTAGTGATATCCTTAGAGAAAAAGGAAGGGGTAAGATAAGGGATCTAGAGGGGGATATATAGGATGTAAGAAGTTTAAGAAAATTTTGTAAAATATAGCAAACAACCACTGCCAGAAGTAATAGAGGGAAGAAGAGTGCCAAAGGACTCATGCATCTTAAGAGGAATCCGAATTCTCGAGTCTGAATATGAAAAAGCATATCAAGGTTTCATGTGAAATCAGTTGTCAGCCCCACAACCGCAGGCTCATTCTCTAATTTTTAGTTCATAAACTTGAAGTTTCCTAAATATACTTAGAAAAGGGTTGAAATAATAAAGCTTATCATCATAGCGCAGGTGATAATCAAAATACTGCAAAGAAAATCACCAAAAAGTGCATGCTTAGCCTCACCATTGCATAATTGCAATGTCAGTAACAAAATAATTACTTGGTGATTAGATAGAAACAAAGAGTATGAACAAACCTGTTGACCGAAAGTGTACGTGGGGATCACTGAACCTCCCCATGATTCAAATCGGTACACGTCAAGGTAGTTTTTCTGTGAACATAGGAAAAATGACAATTCATTACAAATAGCCAAATTACGATTGTAGTTGCACAAGTCCTCTACATGTTTCTCACTTTCTTGTTTGAGTGAGGAAATTACATGCTTGAGTTGGGGTGCGAAAATAATTTTATAAAGAAGAGGTAATTAACATCCTCCAGGTATTGGTATCTAAGTAGATGTTTCAAGTCTATCCTCATAGTAAGAATTGGTCCAGCTTAAGAAAACTGAAGAAATTATGAAACGAAAAAGGCTAAGGAAGAGAAAGAATGGAAAGCATTCAAAGATCAAATAAAAACAATATTAGCTGTCGGAGGTTTCTTCTTCCTCCATTATTGATAAATCAAATCCTGAAACAAAATCCTTTTCCTCAAGATCCAATTAAATAGAAATAGAGAACTAAATAACTAGAGAGGCTACTAGAATCCCTCTCTTCTGGAAGGATAATCTACAAATCTATTCAGTTTACCTGTAATGCAGACCAAAAACTGACATAGATGTTATGGGTAAAAATACTTTTTACTGAATTTTGTTTACAGCTTAGATCTATAAATTGACTCATCCCCATAAAGGAGGCAAATGAAACCAAGGTTTCATGTTCGGCTTTGAATCAGAGATGTTAACACTAATGGATAAATATGAGCAAATCTAACCTCAGAGGTTGAAGCAACACATTAAATATCCTTTTGATCAACTATCATTAAAAGGACCCTAAGCTATAGCACCAAAACAGCCTCTCCAGCCTACCGCCAGGAGCATTATTAAATAGGGATCTCACAGTTTGGAACCTGATAATTGAAATAGTGAGCAAAACACCAGCAGAGTGGCAAAAAAGGGCAAATGTCCATAGGGGAAAGAAGGCTTTCATCAAGAGCAAACTGTCAATATACCGACTTATTAAACCGTCAAGTGTAACTGAAAAACTGTAGACTTCAAATAAACATCTCATAGGGCCCATATAATGGGATAAAAAGTTTAATGCACACCTTATCCCGCCCAAACTTGCATGATAATCCGTTTTACACAGCTTTTTCGTTGTAGGCATCCTTTTACTCATTTTATTTATCCATTTTCATAGAAAAACCCAAACTAAAAGCCCAAATGGCTTTGCTGCAACAGTTTGTACTTAAAAAGGAAGACCTAATTCCAAAACAACCCAAGGCCATGGCCTGGTGTGGTCAATGAAATAGTTTGAGAACCTTGAAGTCTCAGGTTCAAATCCCAGCAGAGGCAAAATCACTAGGTGATTTCTTCCCATCTATCCACGCTTTAGTAGATAGAGTTACCTGGTACATGTGCTAGTGAGTAGCCAAGGTGAGCGTAAGCTGGCCCAGAGACCATGGTTATAAAAAATCAAAATTGATCCACAAATAACTTGTATCCCAAAAAGACTAGCTTTATCTGAAGAAGCATAAAGCACTAAAAGAATATACTTGTTTAGGTTTTAAATCTTTTTTTGACAAGTGTTTTTAAGTTTTAAATCTTAGCTTGAGACTTTAATCACTTTAAACAAAATTAGAACTAAGAAAGCAATTTAGAAGCAGTATCATACTATAAGTTCAATTTATTCTGCTCGTGGCAGCACACTGTCAACCTCATCTCATCAAAGAACAAAAATGGCACGCTGTCAGAGCATGCGCCAGTAGTCGGACAGAATGCGTACAGAAGCTATTATTGCAATAGGAAACTTACTGCAAGTATCACTCTCCCACATGCAAAAAAGGATTCACCAGCAATATCAATCTCAACTGTAGTTTCAGCCCCAACAGCAGGTTTAGAAACACAGGCCAAGAAATGGCGAACAACCAACTCATACACTCTCTGCACAAGAACAAATTTCAGTAATAGAAAAGGATTCCAACATAGGCCTCAAGGGGAAGTCATTCCCCTTGAGTTGGATGAATAGTGTCAACATAGGCTCAAGGGGAAGTCTTATCTAAATTGACACCAACTAAGAATTAGTGTCAGGTCCAGTACTAACATGGTGGTCCTGGCTCCACCTAGATTCTCCAGCAGAAAATTTAGTTGGATGAATGGGTGGATGGGCTTTGTCATCATGCCCACCTCCACTAGGGTTTCTCCATAGTCCTGATTGAGGGTCTAGTAGGCGCTGTGCATATGAACCCCATACAGGATGACCACCTTGCTCTTGCACCATTGTCTGTATATAAAAGGAATCAATTGTGTAATTTCATTAATGATACCAAAAATGACTGCATTCTAACAATCAAGCAACTCGGTCTAAACAGATCACAGAACCTTAGTAGCCATTCTGGTTGCCTGAATATTACCATTAAGCAGCATGGGCATTCTGATCAGCTGACATAGCTGAATTTAACACTTTAATTGTTACTAAATTTTCTCAGCTCAATTGTTACCAGCGATTTAATCTTAAATCATATAACAACAACTTCCTACCTTTTTCCTGAATTTACTGAGCTATTCTCTGCTATGCCACGGGTACAGGCAATAAGGTCCTTATGGCTTGGCTAAGTTGTTACTCCCTCTTTTCCACTTTGTTTGACACTATTTCTAGTCTGTTTCAACAAGAAGGGTACATTTTTATATCTCCGTAATGAGAAGCTTCCATAGTTACACAAATGATATGACATGTTTAAGACCACAAGTTTCAAAAGTCTTATTGCCACACAGATGATAGGGCATGTGTAAGACCACAAGTTTTAAACGTCTTCCTTTCTTTCTTAAATTTCGTGCTAAGTCAAATTATGCCAAACAAATTGAAACAGAGGGAGCAATTGTTTTGAGAACTTCTCCTTATATGTTACAAGTTATGTACGAGTTATTAAGCTTAGAGATTTAAGAGCCCAAGTACCTTAATACTTGTCCCTCTCTACAAGAGTCCAGTTACTATCTTTGGAACTGTATGTCTTGAAAAACAATAGTTTTTTGGAACGAAAAATTGTTCTGATTCTCAAAACAAAACGGGTTTTGCTGTAAAAAACAGTTTTCTTTTTGGAAAAGAAAAAGAAAAAAAAACAAAGCCAATTCTCAGCACACTGAGAAAACATTCTCACATACAAAATCAGAACACATTCGGGAAAATAAAAATGCAGAACAAAAAGAAAAGAAAATTGTTTTCTAATTCAAATTCATAGTAAATTTGAAGTTGTGGTGTTTTAGTTAGCAGGCCTCAATGAGCTTTCCTCAACTTAACCCTACCAATTGGCCGAATTTAACTATTTTAGTTTCATTTTAGGTTAATTATGTCTAGTTTACTAGTTAGGTTTTTCCACAACACCAAATGCTTCTGTATTACTCCATCGCAGAAAAATTAGATTTTTAAGGAAACTCATATATGCTCTTTCATTACCCAAACTGAAACCGGAGCATGGGACTTATTTGTCTTCTACAATTACTTCCTCAATCTAAAAGGAAAGCTATTATTTGTGGAGTTTTTTCGACTGCATTTTGTTGAAACATTTTTACATAGTTTTACTTATAATAGATTGTTATATAGTAAGTTTATGTACTTCCTGGATATGTAAATTTATTCCAAAAAATTACAAAATAAAAGATTAGATGCATCGGCCCTCGTGCTCAGAAGTCAGAACCTTGCCATTCTTCTTACGATAGAGACAGTACTAAGTTTGTCAAAAAGATAAACATTATCTCATGTTTTAACACAATTCAAATTCAATAATTGAACTTCAACTCATATTCTACTAATACTTGTTGCGAGTATGAGTATTGGGTTGGATGCTTTCAGCTGATTCAGGTTAATCCAATTTGTCAAAATATTTGAAAGCACAAATCTATTGCCAAATCAGAAAATTTGTTTTACTCAGTCTTTTGCTGTCCAGTTTTTAATTCCGAGCATCATGTTGGCGTGACCCTTGTGGAGGATAAGATGTAGGAGGAGAGACTTAGATGGTTCGGGCATGCAAGAGGAGAGGCACTGATGCTCCGGTGAGGAGGTGTGAGAGGCTGGCGTTGGAGGGCCAATGGAGAGGTAGAGGCAGGCCGAAGAAGTATTGAGGTGAGGTGATTAGGCGAGATATGGCGTTGCTCCAGCTGACTGAGGATATGAACATAGATAAGAAGGAGTGGAGGTTGAGAATAAAAGTAGGGGGTTACGTAGCCGATTGTTGTCCTTGTTTGTCACAGTAGCTTTGATATAACTCTTAGTGTCCTTCGGGTACTTCTTTTTATCCCTAGATTGTTGTTATTACTTATTGTTGCCTTGTTTCGGTTTTCTGTTTGCATTACTTAGTGTTAGTTTTGTATTTTCACTTAGGTTGTCAGATTGGTTTGCTTGTTATTGCCCCTTCCCTTTTTCCTCCCTGAGCCAAGGGTCTTCCGGAAACATCCTATCTGCCTTTCGAAAAGGCAGGGTAAGGTCTGCGTAGACTCTACCCTCCCCAGAATAAAAACAAAAAGGTAAAATGGTCACTTATTATGGACCGGAGGGAGTATAAAATAAAACAAGTATACAAAATAAGCAAAGTTAATGTGTGAAAAATACATGTATATAAGAAATATTACACATTATTTATAACTAGGTATTTAAACTATATATTTTTCTTTAAGATAAAAGTATTAAATAATTATCAACAGAATAGACCCCCCCCCCCCNCTTGAAGTTTATGTTAGCTTAATTACCCCCCACCCCCATCTTCCCCCGACCTTGACGACTTTCATTTAGTTCACACTTGAAGTTTATGTTAGCTTAATTACCCCCCACCCCCATCTTCCCCCGACCTTGACGACTTTCATTTAGTTCACACTTGAAGTTTATGTTGGCTTAATTAACACACACACACACCGAACTTAACAAATTTGGTAGTCTTGAAGCTTGGCAAATGATGCTACAGTATTATTAGACACTACATTCTGAAGAAGGAAGCATAGAGACAAGGCATGGATGGTATTACTTTCTCGAGTATAAGCCATGAGAATGAGAAGGAGCTTGAGAAACCTTTCAGGAAGAGGTGGTAAAACAAGTTGTTTAGTCATTGCTTAGGTAATCAGGCACCAAAGTTTGAAGGTTTGCACTCTAACCCTTACATTCTTCAACATTGTAGGGAAATGATTTTATAAAAAAAAAGATGTGTTGGAATGCATAGATATTTCCATTTTTGTGGATCATTTGGGATAAGTTTCAGTTCATTTAATAGTTTTGATGCCCAAGAGAAGAGGCTCATCTGATATGGAGCATGTACAAACTCATGGCAAAAATAGCATGAATAAGGTATAGGATAGTAATGGATTAGAATCTTTTACTTAGAGTGCCTTTGTGAGTGGAAGACAAATCTTGAATGCAAGTTTTATTTCTAATGAGCGGGGTACTCAAGGCTCAGAAGCGGAAGATCATGGTTTACATGCTAAGCAGATATGGGAAAGTTTATGACCACGTAAAAAGGAAGTTCTTAAATAAATACTACAGCAGAATGGGCTTTCCGGGATAAAAAGTTGATGCATTTTCACATATCCACAGTAAAGTTCTCCATAATGATTAAGGGGACTCCTATGGCTTTTCCAGTAATAATAGAGGCATTAGACAAGTAAACTCGTCATCTCTAGCGATCGAGGGAATGAATGAAAAGATCCATACTTCACATCTTTTATTCCTGGATGATAAATTGATATTGTGCGAATTACACATAAGACATGTATGATTATTGTTCAAAAATACTGATATGGTTTCAGGTTAATCAAACAATGTATAGATATAATGAATTGAGATTATATTCCCATAGGAGAAGCCTATGGACTCCTATGGCTTTTCCAGTAGAGGCATTAGACAAGGAAACTCGTCATCTCTAGCGATCGAGGGAATGAATGAAAAGATCCATATTTCACATCTTCTATTCCAGGATGATAAATTGATATAGTGCGAATTACACATAAGACATGTATGGTTATTGCTCAAAAATATTGATATATTCAGGTTAATCCAGACAATGTATGGATATAATGAATTGAGATTATATTCCCATAGGAGAAGCACAGACCATACAAGAATTAACATCATCATATGGATATAAGGTGGCTAATCTCCTGAAAACTTATCTGATCCCACTTTCTATCATTCATGTACTCCTCCATCTCAAACTAGTTGAGATAGGCTATTTGAATCCTCCATACTCCATCTACTCTACTTGAGCCCATTTATTTGACCCTACCTTAGGGTGGTGACCGGTGATGCGAAAAATTTAAAGGAGATTGGAGAATAAAAAAAGCAATATTTTTCCAATAGGGGTGTAAAAACTCTTGTAGAAGGGACACTTTCAAGCCGGTAGTTCACAACTCATGTTATTGGTCACCATTTTGCTTCTATTAGCTTGAGTAAGAAATTAATAAGAGACTTTTTAACAGTAGAGAGGAGAATTTGCCGGTAGAATGCGACAACGTCATGGCCTCAATTAGAGCAAAAGGTTTGGGAGTCGGTAAAAACCCATATAAGTGTGGCACACGGACCGTCACATGGATTTTTTGTCAATCTGGCATTTTTTAGAATAAAATATATTTGTTTTAATCTTTTTAAGTCCAATTATTATGATCAATTTTTTGGGGCCAAATCTCTAGAAAAAACTTAAAAGCGTTATTTTGGCTACAGCTTTGTTATTTTGGCTAAAGATAATGATATCCTAGTAAAGTTGTTTTAACAAATGACACTGTTATAATAAATAATCATTCCATGTAAAGAAGAAATAAACAATATGCGGTTGGAACTCCATTATTTGGCTAAAAAGGCAAAAATAAAATTCCAACCAAATGTCTAACGAATTTGACCCGAAAAGGAATTAATACATAGTTAAACAAATAGTCATTGCATGAGAAGAAGAAATACAAAGTTTTTTTCACTCTTGAAAATACACCACTTGAACTCAATTACTTTTGTTAAAACATCTTTTTATTCGGCTAAAATAATGGAGTTTCAAAGATTTTGCCCGAAAAAAGAAGAGAAATACAATTGATATAAAATATCCAATGTATAGTAAGATGAAACAAGGAGAAACAAAGTTGGAACAAATAAATTATTGTATTTGATTATGTGGCAATTAATAGTTGAAAAGTACCACGTCTGGAATCTGATTTTTTTATTTTTTTCTCCCTCCCACGCACAAAAAGATAGCATATTCATGCTTTTTGCCACAGTAGTGTCAAGGGAGTTAAGGCTATCAGATTGCCATGTTTGGAGGAAATTAGGCACCTTAAAGTTTGGGTGTATTGAATAAAATCGTCACATTCAGGGGGAGTCCCAACATATTCTGCCTAACTAATATCGTAAAGAATAATCGGTATCTTGACTATCTTTCAAATAAATATTATCTTAACTTAAAATAATCAATACAAATTTTAACTATGAAATTAAGTTTTTTACCCGCTCATATGAATATTACAGGAAATATTTTATTTTTTGCACTTTTTAAATAACAAAAAGATATATATGAGTTTAGAAGGTATTTTTTTCTTAATACATATTTATACTAATGAATGGAAAGTAAAGCTAGTAAAATACGAAATTGTTTTTAACAATTAAGAAAAATAAAGTAAAAAACATGCGAAGTTGCAAAATTATATGGGAGCACACCATAAACAATACGCTCGGTTGAAAAATGAGAATAAGAGAAATGGAAGTAAAATAGTGTAAAAAAAACACTTAAATATTTGAAAAAAGAAAAAAAAAGAGAATTAGAATTAGAAAAGTTATATAAGCTTTACCACCAATTCTTACTTACCCCTTGAGAATTGGAGACTGTAATTGCAACCCTAATTGGAGACTGTAATTGCAAACCCCCCCCCCCCCTGTTACACTTAATCCCATGCTGACCGTATAATTATTTGGCCAAACAATCCTTATCCCCGAATCCTAAAATTTAGGTGACGACAAACTTCTAGATCCGTACTCATGTCGGGTGCCACACCCGTTCTGAGCAACATAGATGGGACTCATGCTTTTTCATAACTTCTCTCTTCACATACTTATCATGATTTAACAAGTGGCACAGCTTGAATAACATTACCTACAACATGACTTACATTTAGCTTATAAGTGAAAAAAATAGTTACTCACACGCAAGTCAGTCTTCTCCGAGAAGCAATCAGTTTCTGTGCGAGGATAACTGATAAAACCATTTTGATATAGATCTTCTGCCACCTGTCAAAAACTCAAAAAGGAACGGAGGAAGTTAATCTAATAATCCTGATCCAGAAGCATTTCGAGCAATTAAACATATTCATCAGCAAATATTAAAGGGCATACCACATCAATGAGGCAAATAATGTAAAATTCTGAACACTAGACCAATCGACTCACTGACCGATAGAAAAGACACCGGAAGAAGATACATAATACTCCTATCCTAGTTTATGTTATTCACTTTGCATCTTGGGCTCCCAAAATTCGTCTTGCTGCTGCTAGTATTAACTTTCTTGAGAACTTGTCAAGAACTCAGTACATTTAGCTATTCAAAATTTCAAATTTGAAGTCTGACAAAATATTTTTCCATATAAACAAATTTTCAACTATCATTTTGTTCTATTTCAACAAAAATATACAATTAATTAAACTGTAAAATTCACAAGTTGAACAACATCACATTAAGATGGGGACAAAGACAAAGGAAGTAGGACATTCGAAAACCATGAAAATACTAATGTCTTACCAACACCAATCATTCTGAGATGCATGAAGTAACACGCCAGAAAAGAACTAGAGTCAAATTAGTCTAGAAAAGCGTACCCATCCAACTCCCCCAAGCTTGGGCAGATTGGGCTAGGAATACATTCATTGGTGGGTCAATTTGGGCACACCAAATCCAAGGTAACTCATACAGAAGCTTCAGAGCAGCCCAACTTGACCCATAAGTAACTTCGACAACAAATACAAAATGACATTTTATTTAATCGTTATGGAAATTTCTGTATTTATACTTTCACAATCTCTCTGTATAAAGAAAAAAATGATTTGATAACTAAATAAATTATTAACAAAACAAACAAATAAGCGAAAAAAATGGCTTTGATCTGCGCAAGTTCAACTATGACCCATAGTTTAGTCAAAACTGATATCACCCATCTTGCTCCACATAAAATTGGGGTCATAAATCATTCATTGGCTCACCCTATTTTGACTCACCTCGTCCCCAAACTCGCCCCTTTGATGCCCAAAATTAATAAATGCGGATAGCATAATTCTGACGCATTAGAAATTATAGATATTTAAAGAAAAATATCTAAATTCTGGATGAACATACAAGCTCAAATCGCGATGCTAGAGAAGCATAAGTGGAGGCCATGTTTTCAACGATGGGTTGTTGGGCTTACGAAAGTGCCAATGGATTTGGAGAATTGGGCCACGAATTTAAAATGCTTACACTAACTAGCCATAGTCCAATTGAGGCCCAAGAATCTCAAGAAATTGAAGAAGTCCAAGAATCCATTCAAGATTAGGATTTCTTTTCCTTAAAGATTAGGCTTTCTTTCTTAATTCTTGTTTTAGTAAAGATTAGTTGGTATTTCATTCCTACTTGAATTTTTTTCCTATTCTAGTTAGGATAGGTTTTTTCTCAGCCTTATTCTTATTCTTTTTTTTATATAATCGTGGTGTCCGGGTCAACTTGCGCGCACCTCAACTAATTCCACGGATACCTGCCACCTCCCACCAGCAACAGGTACCAGGTAACTCTATCCACCAAGACTTGAATAGATAGGAGAAAATCACCTGGTGTTTTTTGCCTCTGCTGGGATTTGAACATGAGACCTCATGATTCTCACCACATCATTGACCACCACTAGGTCACACCCTTGGGTGCTAGCTTTATTCTTATTCTAGTTTAATTAAGATTAATTTTCCTAAACCTTATCAATTTTACTCAAAATGTAACGCCAATTTAAAGGGCTCAATGCTAAAAATAAACATAGGTGATTAGTTTTTTTAGGCTCATGCTTCAAAAACGTGATTTCTCTTTTATTTTTTTCATCTTCCTTTATTCAACGTTTCTTGCAATCTTGCGGGATTGAAGAACGTGTAGGTAAGGTTCTTTTCTTATTAAATTCTTCTCACGTGAGTTTGAAGAACGCTTTAGCTAGTCTTGTAAAAAAATTTAGCAGGGTGCTTTTGTTCTCTTTTCTTTGTGCTTGAGAGGTGCAAAACCTAGAAAGAACATCAATGGTATCAAAGCACCGGTCCTAGGTCCGAATTCTTATTGTTATCTTGTTCACATGTCACCAGACAAGAAAATAACAAACTTGGGATCATTTTCAACTGATGAACAACTTCAAATTGAAAGATTAAGAACTAAAACCCTTGAACGAGACAAAGAAAAAATTGAAGTGCGGCTAGATGGCTTAAAGAAATTAACGCAAATTGGTTGAAGGTTTGGCGATTCAAAATAAGCCCCCAAATCCGCCACAACGCCTACAACTACACAACCACCAAGACACAATATCACTTCAAGATCCACCAATTCAACCGTGTAGAGCATGACATATTGAGCAAGCGGAAGAAGCTATAGCTAACCAAGGCATAAGGGTACCGAGGCGCCATGCTCATAAATACTCAAATTCGGAATACTCAGATGATCAAGGTAGTGAAGAGTATGACTCTGACGAAGTTCAGTATCAACATGATAGAAAGAGACATCAGAGAAGGCCACACAATAATAATCGAGAGAGGTATCAGCGTGATAATATTAAGCTTGAAAATCCGGTGTTTGATGGCAAATATCAAGGCGATGAATTCATTGATTGGCTTATAACTATTAACCGTGTGTTTGATTATAAAGAATATTCTGATGAGAAGAAGGTCAAGCTTGTTGCTATAAAGCTTAGAGGTTTTGCATTACTATGGGGAAGCCCTCAAAAGGGAGCAAGACCTGGAAGGAAAAACACGAATTCGCACTTGGGAGAGAATGAACAATAGAATTGCGCAAACAGTTCTTGCAAGAGACATATGAAATTACTTGAAGTTCATTCTTTTAGACAAGGAACTTTATCTGTGGATGAGTACACAAGAGAATTTAAATATCTTAGACTCCAGTGACATTAAAGAAAAACCAGTCCGCCTAATTGCTCGATATTTGGTTGGATTAAATAAGCCTATTGCGAATGATACGGTTACAGCCCCATTGGACCTTTGGAGATGTTGTCAAACTAGCCAAGGTCGTAGAGACACAACATAGGGAAGTCAAAGCCACATTTTCATCAACTCCCATCAAAAAGCCGAACACTTTCAACCATGGGAGTACTAGTTGAGCTCTCAAAAGCAACAATTATTTACAACAAAACCAAGTATCCAGAAAGTTGAAGGGAAGACCATGACTTAAGAAGCTATTTTTAAAAAGAGATGCCAGGGCATATACAAGTTGATTGTCCTACCAAAAGGCATTCATTATCCTTGAAGGAGCAACTGATGAAGAATATTATCATGAAGAGCAGTATGATGAAAACATGGAAGAAGTAGCTGAATATGGAGATGATGGAGAATACCTTATGATCCAATGAGTTCTTCATTCAGATTCTAGGAAGGAAGAACCATGGTTGCATCAGCAACAAACAGCAGCAGACCCAGTTTAATCCCACAAGTGGGGTCTGGGGACGGTAATGTATACGCAGACCTTACCCCTACCTTGTAAGGTAGATAGGCTATTTCCGGTAAACCCTCGACACAGGAGAAAGCGAGGAAGAGAAAGAAAGAGGAAGGGGAAGAAGAGGAAGAAGGAGAACAAGAAAAGGAAGGGAGAACAAAAAGAAAAAGAAGAAGATGAAAAGGAAGAAGTAGCACCAAAAAAATAACAACAAAAAAATATGATAGCTCACGCAATCAAAACAACCAAGTGTAAATAAAACTCTAAGAATGTGAAAATGCAGAGTGCTACTAATACTATTGGCAAGGAAAGGGGAAACTCACGAAACCTTCTATCCTAATCCTCGACCGCCGGAAGAACCATGACATTGGGATATGAAGCTTCATCTATAAAGCCTCAAATAAAGATTTTAGCGCTTGAAGCTGATTATAATCACCTAATATAACGGTTGAGTAAATTTTATACCTTAGTTTACCTACATTAATTGCGGGCCTCAATTCTACAAAGAAACCAAAGAGGAAAATAAAAGAAAAGAAAAGGAAAACTAAATAATAAGGAAAGAATATGTGCAAAACAGCAAAAGAGACATTTCCAGGAAAAAACTTTTGAACAATGCCAACCTTCATTGTCTGCTCGGAACTCATACGAAAGTATCTGGATGCACGCTTTTCAAGCTCAATCGTACTTAATGGATGAGGGGGGTATTTGAGTTTCTCCTGCTGTTTAACTTTGGAAACCTTCCCAAATCAACATAATCAATTAAGCTTCGCAACCTCAATTTCTGGTCTATAAAAAGGTTTAGCTATGAGAATGGCTTTTTAGTGCTCACTGTTGCAGTGGGTTCCTGGATGCACATCTCATAAATTGTTACTGCACATGTGTAATCAAACAGATGACCACGCCTGCCAAGTGAAAATTAGTATAGGTACTTTGACCTTCTATTTCAAAAATAATCTAATGATGGAACAAAGTGCAACATTACATCCAGTTAAACGTAGCACTGCCTTCATCGAAATTGTGAGTACAATTGATTGTCCAAAACTCTTCAGGCTCATGTGCTTGTATTTCCCAATAACGCTCCACAACAAAGCCAAGTGTAGGGAACTGCAGCAAATACAATGTACACTGCAAAATTTTACACCTCACACTGTAAAATAAAATCCACCTTTTGAAAATGTTATACTATCTGTTACCTGGCAGGGACCATAGCTTAAGACAAGATTTCTATCATCAGTTGCAAAATCGAGAACAAATGCATCTCTCAGAAGCATTGTCTGAAATCTTGTAAAAGAAGCTCCAATACGAAGATCTATCTCCTGCAAATTAAAATATAAAAATACAGTATGAGAAACAAAGAACTATATTAGAGCATTCTGTCATACTTGACCAACCAGTAATAAAGACTCCACCTGTAAAATATAATGGTTAGCACTTAATTTATTATTTAAAAAGGTTATTGCAACTTTATTGCCACAGGAAGATGATGGAGCTCTAGTTGGCTGTCTCAGACCTAAGGAAGCTTTTCACTGTCTTAAAATAGAACGACATGTGGAACGGAACTCACTTGCCGAACATCTACAGCATCAGAAAATAGCTGATTTGGCTGAACAAGGGTCTGCACTGATTGGTGAATTTCCCTGGTGATCTCAGAAGTAATTTTCAGAAAGTAAAATGACAATTCATGAGTAGCACGTAAAACCTTAATATGGAACACAAGATGTCAGGTAGCTGGCAGAACCTGTCAATTAAGGCAGAGAAACGAGCTCTCCACACATTAAGGTTATGATTCGCTTGTCTACATACTTCTAACACTTCAAATGCAATATTTTCTCCTTCTCTATCACAATCAAGCCACAATACAATCCACTGACATCTTCTGGCTTCTTCCTCCAGTGTCCTTTTGATATCCAATTTATCCTACAGATTAGAAATACCAATTCAGCATCTAGAAGAAATACCAATTCTTTTCCAACAAAAAGAAACTGAAGACGGTACCTGAGGGACATACTTGCGAACAGGGGCATCGTAGAGGTGCAGGGGGTCACAGGAGTGCCATTTGCGGAAACGATCGTCAAATTCAAGCTCCATGAGGTGGCCGGTGACAGAGGTAAAGAGCATCTGGCAAGGCTGGTTCCGAATGGTGTAGTTGAACTCGAAGATTTTGTTGTACCTGGAACGTCCGTCTCTCACTCTCATCCCACCTCCTTGATTCCTCGATAGTATCCCCGACACTGCCTTCGCCACCGATGGCTTTTCTGCCACGTTCAGCACCCTTATCACCCGCCCTCCGCCTCCGCCTCCGCCTCCGCTTCCGCCGCCCGCCATTCCAATAGGATTTTCCCGGCTTAACTTAACCAAACCTCTTTTTATTCGTTAACCTTTCGAATATCCGTACCATTATAAACATAAGTAGTAAAATTTGAGTGTTTAGCCCCTAATAAATGTGTTGTTTATTTTTTATCACTGCGAGTAAAAATAGTCACTACTTTATTAAAATTATTTTGAAAAGATTATTTTGTCCTTTGTTTACTTCTTATACGTTAAAACCCTTGTTTTATTCATTAAGAGGGAAATTGTGGGGCGAACTTTTCACCTACTATCTGTACCATCTTTGCATGCAAATCAGTTACAGTTGATCTTTTCCTTCATCATCTTCTCTGCTTTGTACGATTGAACTGGTAATTTATCGAACTCGAACCAGTTGCAGTTGTTTTATTTTTTTTATTTATTGCTTTTATGCATTTTTTGTTTTTGTATATGTTAAATCGAGATCAATGTTGTATGTTGCATGAAGTATGTTTGAAATTTCGAAAATAACGATTATAAGTTGATTTTAGTGTCGAATAAGGATCGGATTTTTATGATAATGTTATTCAGTAATTTTTTTGTTTGTGGTTCAATCAATATATTTGATTATGTAAGGATATTTCATGAAAATAGTCGTTCGAATTCATAAGCTAACTGTGTTTATTAATTTTAGTTAAATGTGTTCATAAAAGTTAAGGACAAATTATTTTTTACTTTTGGACTTGGATCTCAAAGTTAAGGACTGAAAACTATAAGTTAACTTTTTAACTTGAACTTTTAAGTTAAGGACTAAAAACTATAAATTAAGGACCTATTGTCCTTAACTTTTAACTTGAACTTTAAAGTTAAGAACTGAAAACTATAAGTTAAGGACCTATTGTCTTTAACTTTTTAACTTAAAACTTTAAGTTAAAGACTGTTTGTCCTTAACTTTTTAACTTGAAATTTGAAGTTAAAGCCTGTTTTTCCTTCACTTTTGAACTTGAAACTTGAAGTTAAGGGTTGTTTGTCCTTAATTTTTGAACTTGAAACGTTCGAATTCATAAGCTAACTGTGTTTATGAATTTTTAGTTAAATGTGTTCATAAAAGTTAAGGACGAAGTGTTTTTTACTTTTGGACTTGGATCTCAAAGTTAAGGACTGAAAACTAAAAGTTAAGGACACATTGTCCTTAACTTTTTAACTTGAACTTTTAAGTTAAGGACTGAAAATTATAAGTTAAGGACCTATTGTCCTTAACTTTTTAACTTGAACTTTTAAGTTAAGGACTGAAAACTATAAGTTAAGGACCTATTGTCCTTAACTTTTTAACTTGAAATTTTAAATTAAGGACTGCTTGTCCTCAACTTTTTAACTTGAAACTTGAAGTTAAGGACTGCTTGTCCTTAACTTTTGAACTTGAAACTTGAAGTTCAGGACCAAGTGTCCTTAACTTTTAAACTTGAACGTTGAAGTTCAGGACCTATTGTCCTTAACTTTTAAACTTGAAACTTAAAGTTAAGGACTGTTTGTCCTTAACTTTTTAATTTGAAACTTGAAGTTAAGGACTACTTGTTCAAATCTTTTATGTTCTTTTTCCTTCTTTGTAGTGTTATAATGGAAGGAGATCGTGTGTTCGAGTTTAATGTTTGGCGAAACCTCATGAGCTATTGGAAAAGAGATCTACAATATAAGAAAACAATAAAAAGTTTTTTGCCAAACCAGCAGTGGAAGAAATTAAGGGATGGTATTTTCGGGAACTTTTTCAAGTTACAAAGTATGAAGTTCTCTGGTAAACTTATTCATTGTCTATTACTTTCTGAAATTGTAAGTAATGACGCTAATTCGATGACGTTCAAGGTTTTTGACCATGAATTTAAGTTTACACGGGAAGCATTTAATATAATCACTGTTTGAACTGTTCTTCTATACTGGATATTAAAGGTTTGGATGAAAAAGAGAATAGGCTTTTGAAAGTCTATTACCCTGGAAAAGATCGTATTGAGTTAGGTGATTTGTATGATTTTATTTCTAGTCACCCAGATGGTACAACTTCGTCATTTGAAGGCAGCGATGATGATGTTGTGAAGTTAGCAATAATATATTTTGTTGAATCTGTTTTGTTGGTTAAGCGGAAGAGTAGGAACGTGTCTGAGAAGTTAATGAAAATTGTAGATGATGATCTACTTTGCTCTTCATTCAACTGGGGCTCTCTATGTTATGAAACATTATTAAAATCNTTACTTGGCTTCCTTTTGCTTTTTGTGTTTGGATTATGGAAGTGTTGCCAATTTTCTAAGAAAAATAATTTGTTAACTTTCGAGAATGTGGTTATCCTCGGATGTTATGTTATTCAGACATGAAATCTCCACAATATCATTCTATGTGTAAAAGATACTTCCATAATGAAAGTGTAAGTTAATCTGATTACTCGATTTTTTTTTATTTTGTTTATGTTTTTTAGTTCTGAAAACTTATGTGTTTTTTTTTCTTATATAATAGTTGTATAAATTGATCGAGGTAGCACCATTTATTGCTTGTGAAGAAGATGCGGAGGTTGTTACTGTGCATGAGCCATTTTCTCAAAATCAAAGCTCAATGCCTTCTTCCACATAATTTGATGAAGTCATTCTTAAGGAAATTGTTAAAGTAAGTTTTCTGTCTTTTGATAGCATTAGTTTTTTATTTGATTATTTTTTGCTTAAGAGACTTTTTTGTTTATATGGTTTTTGATTCAGAGATTATCAGAGCAGTTTAAAAAGGATTTGCAGGCTGAAGTTACTAGAATAAATATATATGTGATAGAAAAAAAGATTGAAAATGATAAGAAGGTAATATCATTAATTTCAGTTAGTTTAAAGTTAAGGACACCAATTCAAAGTTAAGGACCTATTGTCCTTAACTTTTTAACTTGGAATTCAAAGTTATTTAACTTAGAATTCAAAGTTAAGGACTGTTTGTCCTTAACTTTTGAACTTGGAATTCAAAGTTAAGGACCAAGTGTCTTCAACTTTTTAACTTGAAATTCAAACTGAAGGACCAAGTGTCCTCAACTTTTTAACTTGGAATTCAAAGTTAAGGATTGCATGTTCTTAACTTTTTAACTTGGAATTCAAAGTTAAGGACTGTATGTCCTTAACTTTTGAACTTGGAATTCAAAGTTAAGGACCAAGTGTCCTCAACTTTTTAACTTGGAATTCAAACTTAAGGACCAAGTGTCCTCAACTTTTTAACTTGGAATTCAAACTTAAGGACTGTCTGTCCTTAAGTTTCTAATTTAGTTTCTTTCACAGGATTTAAAGAAAAGTCTAGGATCAAAGATTGATACTTTGTTGAAGATTTTTGTGAAAGCTGATGAACGGAACATAGAGAGAGAATCTAGTGTTCCAATTAGTAAAGATGGAGTTGATGATCATGGTGATGGTACAGAACCTACTGTGACAATTAACAAAGATGCAGGTGGTGGTGAACGTAATGATACGGATGTGCATGCAGAAGTTCAGTATGAAAGCGATTATAGAGATGCACATCTGGATGATGAAACCGTTATTGGAACTCAAATTGGGAAAGGTTAGATATAGATTATGAATTTTTTGTCATTGAAATTTATATTAAATAGCATAATACATATAAACCTTTTGTGTTACAATATATATGTAGAATCTATTGATGGAGTGGAAGCTCAAGATGTTGTAGAATCTATTGACAAAATCTTTTTTCCATGTCGGCTTCCTTCAGAAGAAGATAATGCTGTAACACATTTTTTGTTGGGGGTATTGGACTTGAGTGAGAAAAAGATTGATGTGCATGATTCCATATATAGTGAGCCATATGAGGCAGGAATGAAGCACATTGAAATATATGCACGCATGATCCCCAACTTGCTAAAGTTCTCACAGTTCGAGAAAAATCACAAGTCTTTTGTAAATGCATTCAACAAATTTGATAATCAGTGGCAAAGATCATCACACAAAACTGGATTGTACGTGTTGTTATTTGTTATATAATTTATATGTACTTTAGATTTATTGTTTAATTGACTCCATATCTTACATTTTTCATAGGACTGATTGTGGTGCATTCTTAATCAAATATGTCAAGTTGTTGATGATGGGAAAAGATGTGGAGAAATTCCAACATGAAGACATAAAAGACTTTAGAAAAGAACTTGCAGCAAATCTTTGGGCACATGGAGAGTGGAAAGGAAATTCTGGTTATGATACACCACCAGCAAAATGTTGGCGATGACTATGATAGTGAAAATGAAACTAGTCGTCCGAAGGAGCTGTAGTTTAGTTGTAAAGAAACTTAGTTGTAGTTGATTTTTTGTAAAGAATCCATATGAATTCTGAAATTTCTTGTAAATTTTGCAAAAGGCAATTTCATTTTGTTTGCATAGCATAATTTTTTGTCACAACTATGCAAAATTACAATTTCAGAAGTAATATGAAGGCATCATGTTTTTAATTTCTTTGTTTCTGTCAAGTATTGATTTGTCTGTTTTCAAATTCAAAGTTAAAGACCAAGTATCCTTAACTTTTGAACATGTAAGTCGAAGTTAAGGACTTTCTGTCCTTAACTTTTAAACCTGTGGCATGTCCTTAATTTTCAAACTTGAAAGTTTAAGTTAAGGACTTCCTGTCCTTAACTTTTGAACTTGTAAGTGGAAGTTAAGGACATCCTGTCCTTAACTTCTAAACTTGAAAGTCAAAGTTAAGGACTGTATGTCCTTAACTTTTAAACATGTAAGTCGAAGTTATGGACTGCTCGTCCTTAACTTATAAACCTGTAAATGGAAGTTAAGGACTCCCTGTCCTTAACTTCTGAACTTGAAAGTCAAAGTTAAGGACAACCTGTCCTTAACTTTTAAACATGTAAGTCGAAGTTAAGGACTGCTAGTCCTTAACTTATAAACCTGTAAGTGGAAGTTAAAGACTCCCTTCCCTTAACTTCTGAACTTGAAAGTCAAAGTTAAGGACTGCATGTCCTAAACTTTTAAACATGTAAGTTGAAGTTAAGGACTACACGTCCTTAACTTATAAACCTGTAAGTGGAAGTTAAGGACTACTTGTCCTTAACTTCTGAACTTGAAAGTCAAAGTTAAGGACTGCCTGTCCTTAACTTTTAAACATGTAAGTCGAAGTTAAGGACTGCTCGTCCTTAACTTATAAACCTGTAAGTTGAAGTTAAGGACTCCCTGTCCTTAACTTCTGAACTTTGAAATCAAAAGAAAAAAAAGAACATAAGCGGAAAGAAATTTTGAAAATTCAGACATCTGCTCAAATAAGAATAATCTAAATGAATCAAATTCATAGCAAAAGCTTAAAAGAGTCAATAAATATACTCTTCTCTATGCTTCCTAGAAAATGGATGGACTGCCGGAGAATATATACAAGTTGTTCTATTATGACCAATTCTTCTGCAACGNTCTCTATGCTTCCTAGAAAATGGATGGACTGCCGGAGAATATATACAAGTTGTTCTATTATGACCAATTCTTCTACAACGACCATATTTGAATGATATTTTTGATGACTCGGTAACTGGAATATTCCTTTTCTTCTGCCTTCTACCTGGTGGCACTTTGAAATCTGGAGGTTTAATAATTTGTGACTTAACACTCTCTGGTACAATCCAAGAATCAGTATGTCCTATAGGATGTATTTGTCTTTCATATGTTTTCAGCCAAGATTCCTTTAAGTACCAGTGCGAGCAAAAGTTGGACTTCTTGATGTTTATCTTCTCAATAGCTGAAATTGCATGTATGCATGGTAATTCATCAAATTGAAATTGAAAACAATCACATGTTCTTTTGTTTAAGTCTACCAAGAAAGTATTTCCTTCTTCTTCAACTCTAGAACGCCATGAATCAACAGGGAAGAGTTACAATGTTGAAAACTTATAAGTTAGTACACTATATTAAATTATATTAAAATAATAACCTAAACATAGAACATAATACTTACATTCAAAGTAAATGCTAAATCTTTCTTTTTCTTCAATTCCTCTTCTACCCAACAAGAAACATCATAAAAAGTTCCTTCTGCTTGATTTCTTCTTTCATAAAACCAACGTTGTAGCTTCACTTGGATGAAATCCATCATTCTTAATATAGGCAGCTCCCTTGCTTCTAATAGGACAGAATTCGTCGACTCAACTATGTTTGTTGTGAGCATGTCATATATTCGGTGTGGACTACAAGAACGTGCCCACATTTCCGGTGGTTCTTCCATCAAGTAGTCATAATTCTTCTTATCTACTTTTGCTATATATGACATGTAAAGATAAAATTCTTTGCGCTTGTATACTCTTGCAGCACTTTGAAAAAGTTTTATGACCTCACATTTCACTTTCCTTCGCTTTAGGTTCTGCTCCAAATGATAGATACATCCCATGGTGGCTTTCAGGATATACCTTTGCAATGGCATATGCAATAGCTTGATGCATGTCTGATAAGAAAATCAAATTCTCACGGCTTCCAATTGCATTGCGAAGCTCACTAAAGTACCACTCATAGGAATTGTTATTTTCAGATTCTGCTATTCCAAAGGCTAGTGGGAAAATTTGGTTATTTTCATCCTTTGAAACTGAAATCATTAAAACACCGCGAAATTTTGAC
Organism: Nicotiana knightiana; assembly: GCA_005239525.1. NCBI lineage: Eukaryota > Viridiplantae > Streptophyta > Magnoliopsida > Solanales > Solanaceae > Nicotiana > Nicotiana knightiana. The sequence goes on from ML431523.1 coordinate 79,005, forward strand.
TTCAAAAAAGTTGCATCAACAGCAATCACTGGTCTACAATGATTCCAACCAGCTATTGATGATCCATATGTATAAAACATATAAACAAACCTGAAAATACAGTATAAAAGAAGGTTAACAGAAGTTAAGGACAAACAGTCCTTAACTTCGACTTACAAGGTCAAAATTTAAGGACAAGTAGTCTTGAAGTTAGACTAACAAGTTCAGAAGTTAAGGACATGTAATAAACTTTTTTTTAATTGTTTACCTGTAAGTGGAAGTTGAACTTGAAAGTCAAAGTTAAGGACTGTTTGTCCTTAACTTTTAAACATGTAAGTCGAAGTTAAGGACTGCCCGTCCTTAACTTATAAACCTATAAGTGGAAGTTAAGGACTCCCTGTCCTTAACTTCTGAACTTGAAAGTCAAAGTTAAGGACTACCTGTCATTAACTTTTAAACATGTAAGTTGAAGTCAAGGAGTGCACGTCCTTAACTTATAAACCTGTAAGTGGAAGTTAAGGACCCCCTGTCCTTAACTTCTGAACTTGAAAGTCAAAGTTAAGGACATCACGTCCTTAACTTTTTAACTGGTTAATGACATCATGTGCTAACGTTTATAAAAAAGACTAATAAACTCTTTTTTGATTGTTTACATGTTGTCGTCGTCTATCTTTATATTAGTATATGTTCCTGGGTTCTTACTTCTCATCATATATAGGTATGAAGACAATAATTCATAATTCTCTTCAGGAGTTCCTCTTATTAAAGCAGAAGCATGTTGAATAGCACGCCACGCCTTGTGATAACCAATGTCTAATTGTAACGACCCGGTCGGTCGTTTTAAGAATTAGAGCCCCGATCCCCTATTAACCGCTTCTCCTATGTCTAATTATATTATTGGAACTTGTCAGAGCGTTGAGTGATGAAATTCGGGGTGATTTTGGACACATAGTCCATAAATGCGGAATTTAGCTTCAGAAATCTGGCCGTAGCTAGAGTTGTGTGAAGACAGATCCGGAATGGAATTTTGTTGACTCCGTTAGCTCCGTTTGGTGATTTCAGGGTTAGGAGCGTGTTCGGGATGTGTTTTCGAGGTCGGTTGTGGATTTAGGCTTGAATTGGCAAAAGTTAGAATTTCGGCGATTTCGGACGATAGGTGAAATTTTGATATCAGACTCGGAATGGAATTCTGAAAGCAAAAGCAGGTCCATAATGTCATTTGTGACAAGTGTGCAAAATTTGAGGTCATTCAGATGAGTTTTGATGTGTTTCGGCATCGGATGTGGATTCTAGAAATTTCATAAATTCTTAGGCTTGAATCTATGCATAATTGATGATTTTGATGTTATGAGATGTGTTTTAAGGCTCGACCAAGTTTGAACAAGGTATTAGGGTCAGTTGGTAGGTTTGGTTGAGGTCCCGGGGGCCTCGGGGTTGTTTCGGATGCCCAACGGGTGAGTTTGGGACTTTGAGAGCAGCTGAACCATTCTAGTTCTGGTGTCTCGCACCTGAGATGGTATTTCCTTAGGTGCGGACACGAAGGTGCGAAGGGGGTGCACACAGGTGCGGACATAGCTTGGGCTGGCCCGACTCGCAGGCGAGGAAGATTATCCGCAGGTGCAGAGCCGCACCTGCGACCCAGCCACCGCAGGTGCGACCCCAAGTCGTTTAATGAGTTTCCGCACCTGCGATTGTGTTTTCGCAGGTGCGGCACCGCATGTGCGATCCTAGTGTCGCAGGTGCGAAACATCTGGGCTGGTTATACCAAAAATCCGAGGGTTTGAAATTCATAATTCCAAAATCGATTGTGAGCTCGGAACTTGGCGATTTTCAGTGGGATTTGAATAGGAGAATCATAGGTAACGTTTTCTAACCTTAATCCATTTGTATATTAATAATCTCTATCAATTTCCTCAATCTAATCAATGAAATTAGAATGAAATTTCCCCAAGTAGAAATCTGAGGATTTAGGGAGATTTAGACGTCGGATTTTTTTGATTCTTGTTCGAGTGGGTTCATGAGCGAATGGGTGTTCGGGAAATATAAATTTTTACCCGATTCCAAGACGTGGGCCCCGGGGAATTTTTGGGCGAATTTACTAATTTCGTGTATTAGCTTAAAAATAATTAGCTATTTTGTTCCCTTGAAGTGATATTTACACCATGCAATCGACTTGAATAGATTTGGGCCACCCGGAATCAGATACACGTGGCAAGAGCGTGGTATTGAGTTGATTAGCACAGTCAATGTAAGTGGCTTGCCTAATTCTGTGTTAGGGACTTCTCCTTAGGTTTTTTATATTGATTTTGTTACGTGGACACCGTGTACGTGAGGTGACGAGTGCGTACACGGGTCATTGTTGCTAAAATCCTATTTTTACTTCCATGAAATCACTCATTTTCATTCATATATTATTGTTTCCTGTCTTAACTGAGTAGTTAGCTTAAGAGTAAGCATGCATACCTGTCCTCACTTGATTTCCTCTTATTTGCTACTAGTCGCACCATGCTTAGGTAGCTCTACTCTATTCTTACCTGTTGTTTTCCTGGACTGTTTAATTAAACCGTATCCGACATACTTCTGCTTTGCATATTTAAATTGGGACTACGGACCGAGATCCAGTAGCTTTCCCCCTGTACTGCATTTCATATTTATATTGGGACTACGGACCGAGATCCGGGAGCTTTCCCCCTGTACTGAAATGCATATTTAAATTGGGACTATGGAAAAGATATCCGGGAGCTTTCCCCCTGTACTGAAATGCATATTTAAATTGGGACTATGGAAAAGATATCCGGGAGCTTTCCCCCTGTACTGCATAGCATATTTAAGTTGGGACTACGGACTGAGATCCGAGAGCTTTCCCCGTGTACTGCATTGCACATTTACTATTGAGATATATGATGTGCTGAGCCGAGGGCTCTCTTTCTTTTATTAATTCTTCCAGTTTCCATTAATCCTCTTTATCATTGCTTATCTATATTTCACTGTTTTAAATTGTATATTGACTTGTTTTAAAAACTCAGTAGGGCCTCAACCTTACCTCGTCACTACTTGACTGGGGTTAGGCTTGGCACTTACGGAGTACTGGATGTGGAGTACTCACGCCCTTTCCTACGCATGTTTTCTCCATGTGCAGATCCAGGTACCAACACCCAGTATCGTGGCTAGGAGTCGTTCTAGCAGCTGCCAGGAGACCGCGGGGTAATTCTGCCGCGTCTGCAGAATCCCACGAGTCCCCTTCTTCTCTAGTATAGGCATAGAAGACTTATGTATTTTTCCACTGTTTCATTGTATAGAGCTACATTTAGTACAGAACTTGTGACTATAGTGACATTCCGGGTTTTGGGAAGTGAAAGTGTATATGCTGAGCAACTATGCTATATCTACTTGAGTTCTTTTCTGTCTTTATTTTATTGATTCTATCATTTTCCTCAAATTTTAGGGTTACCTAGTCGTAGAGACTAGGTGCCTCGCAATACCTTTCGGAGGCAAAATGGGTCGTGACAAGTTGGTATCAGAGCGTCTAGGTTCATGGGAGTCACAAGTCACAAGTCGATTTATTAGAGTCTCGCAGATCGATGCGGAGACGTCCGTGTCTATCTTTGAGAGGCTATGTAACTGTTAAGAACAATCAAATTCTTTGGAATTCCTTATCGTGCTAGTTACTGTCGTCAAATTCTTAAACTATATTCTATTCTTGCTTGCAGATGGTTCATACCCGTACCGGACGTACTGATGACCAGGCACCCGAGCCCCCAATCAGAGCCACCAGAGGTAGGGGCCGGGCCAGAGGACGAGCACGCGGTGCAGCCCGAGCACCGGCTAGAGCAGAGGCGGAGGATCCCCTGGCATCTCCAGCTGGAGGGGCATAGGAGGTCCCTACTGTTACTCCAGACCTCCAGGAGACATTGGCTTAGTTCTTGAGTGCCTTCAGTACTCTGTCTCAGGCGGGTTTACTCCCGATAGCTTGATGCGATTCTAGAATTCATAGTTTAACATGTTATATACCTTACATTTTATGTGCGTTAATGATAAAAACACACGTTTTATGTGCTTAATGGAGTTTATTTCATGTGTAGGTGAATTGGAGATGGAAACTGAGCTAAATGGATGCAAATACGTCGAAAATACGCTTAAGAGGCGAAGAGGGAACACCCTGGCCTTATCCAGGCGTTTGGCCCCTAAAGCCAGGCAGCCCCTGGCGTTAGGGGGGGGTCTTAGAGCCCAAACGCCAGGTCTGCCCTGGCCTTAGGGGGGCGTTTGAGCCCAAACGCCCGGGTCCCTGGTTCCGGTCAATTCCGAGTTTTGACGAGTTTAAGTGTTTCCCGGTTGGAATATAAGTCTCCTACACGTTTAGGGTTTGTCCTAAACATATAAATAGACCCCAAAAACACAACTTAGAGGGGATTCAAGGGATTCGAAGAGACGGACGACAATACATCAATTTGTACAGATTTTCATCATTACTTTGTAGTTTCATTATGCAAGTTATTTTAGAGT
>ML431525.1:5008-44156 GCA_005239525.1 Nicotiana knightiana
GCGGCACCCGGATGGATGGAATACCGCGAACTATGGGCCTCAACTAGAATCAAATCTCGAAGCCCATCTACATTGGGCACGCAAATCTGGCCCTGCATCCTCATGACCCCATTATCACAAATAACCATATCCCTGGCATCACCGCGAAGGACCCAGTCCTGAAGAACATGAAAATATGGATCATCATACTGGCGTGCTCTAATCTGATCATAAAGAGAAGACCTGGAGGCTACACAAGCCAATACCCGCGGAGGCTCTGATAGATCCAATCTCACCAACTCACCTGCTAAAGCCTGAACATCAAGTGCTAAAAGTCGCTCATCTACTGGAAGGTAGGCTAAACTCCCCAAACTCTCCGCTCTACGACTCAGGGCATCGGTCACTACATTGGCCTTCCCCGGATGATATAAGATAGTGAGGTCATAATCCTTGAGAAGCTCCAACCACCTCCTCCGATGAAAATTCAGATCCTTCTGCTTAAGCAGATGCTGTAAACTATAGTGATCAGTGAAAATCTCACAATGCACTCCATACAAATAATGACGCCAAATCTTCAAGGCGTGAACAATAGCTGCTAGCTCAAGATCGTGCACTGGATAATTCTTCTTGTACACCTTCAATTGTCTGGACGCGTAGGCAATCACCCTACCATCCTGCATCAAAACCGCTCTGATGCCAACTCTCGAGGCATCACATTAAACTGTGTAAAAACTTAAACCCATAGGAAAAATCAATACCGGAGCTATAGTCAAAGCTGACTCGAGCTTCTGAAAGCTCTCCTCACACTCCTCAGTCCACCTGAACTGAGCACCTTTCTGCGTCAGTCTGGTCATAGGTTGCTGCAATAGATGAACATCCCTCGGCGAAACAGCGATAGTAACCTGCCAAAATAAGGAAACTGCGAACCTCGGTAGCTAATGACGGTCTAGGCCAGCTCTACACTGCCTCTACCTTCTTCGGATCAACCTGAATACCCTCATTGGACACCATGTACCCCAAGAATGCTACTAAATCAAGCTAGAACTCACACTTAAAAAATTTTGCATATAATCTCTCCTCTCTCTAGGTCTGAAGCACAACTCTCAAATGCTGCTCATGATCCTCCCGAGATCGGGAATACACCAAGATATCGTCAATAAACACGATGACGAAAGAATCCAGATAAGACCGGAATACATTATGCATCAAGTGCATAAAGTCTATTGGGGCATTGGTTAGCCCAGATGACATAACCAGAAACTCATAATGACCATACCTAGTCCTGAAAGTAGTCTTCGGGATGTCTGGCCCCCGAATCTTCAACTGATAATAGTCGGAACGCAAGTCAATCTTAGAATATACCTTGGCACCCTGCAACTGATCAAACAAGTCATCTATATGAGGGAAGGGATAGCGATTCTTCACCGTAACTCTATTCAGCTGCCGATAATCAATACACATACGCATAAAACCATCCTTCTTTTTTACAAACAACATCGGTGCACCCCAAGGTGACACGCTAGGCCGAATGAACCCCTTATCTAGGAGTTCCTAAAGCTTCTCCTTTAATTCCTTTAGCTCCGCTGGTGCCATATGATAAGGTGGAATAGAAATAGGCTGAGTGCCTGGCACCAGGTCAATACCAAAATCAATACCTCTGTCAGGTGGCATGCCTGGCAGGTCTGCAGGAAACACGTCCGGAAAGTCATGGACCACAGGAACCGAATCAATAGCGGGAGTATCACCACTGACATCCCTCACAAAAGCCATATACAATAAACACCCCTTCTCAACCATACGCTGAGCCTTCGGGTAGGAAATCACCCTGCTAGGCACATAATCAGAAGAACCTCTTCACTCAACCCTCGGACATCCGGGCATAGCTAAGGTCACGGTCTTAGCGTGATAATCAAGAAAGGAATGACACGGAGATAACCAGTCCATGCCCAATATCACATCAAAATCGATCATGCTGAGTAATAGTAGGTCTACTCGGGTCTCCAGACCCCTAATAGATATCACACACGACTGATACATACGGTCCACGACAAAAGTATCGCCCACCGGAGTTGACACATGAACAGATGTAACTAAAGACTCACGGGGCATATTCAGAAAATGGGAAAAATATGAAGAAACATAGGAATATTTAGAACTAGGGTCAAATAAAGCCAAAGCATATCGGCAACAGACTGAGACAATACCTGCGATCACTACATCGGAGGCCACAGTATCTGGCCTGGCTGGAAAAGCATACATACAGGCCTGACCTCCACCTGCTCGACCTCCCCCTCTAGGGCAGCCTCTAGCTGACTGACTACCACCCCTGGTTGCCTGGGTAGGTGGCGAGGTAACTGGAGCTGAAGTCGAAGGCTGGCTCCTCAGCTGAGATGGAACTCCAAGAAGATGAGGACACTGCCTCCTCATATGCCCAAACTCTCCACACTCATAACAGCTCCCTGGAGATGGAGACTGGGACTAAAATGAACTCCTGGCACCAGAATGGCCACTAGGAGAACTATGCATAGAAGAACCCTGAGTTGATGGTGCTCGAGCTGCACTCTGGGCTGGAAGGGCACCGAATGAAGAATGGCCTAACTGAAAACCGTAGGGACCATGCCCCGAAGACGCACCACTATAGGTTGGGTGGCCTGACCGAGGAGGCCTGAATGAACGGCCTCTACCATGCTGAAACTGCCCCTTGGAAAGAGCACCACTAGAACCACCCGATCCACGAGGCCACTTCGCCACCCTCTCTACCCGCTCCTCGCGGCGAACCGACTCAGTATCTCGAGCAATAATAACAACCTACTCGAATCTAGCATCTGATACTCTCTCGCGGGTCATGAAAAGGCGGAGCTGATAAGTAAGGCCATCTATAAACCTCCTAATCCTCTCCCTATCAGTAGGGACCAACTCGGTGGCATGACGAGCCAACTCTGAAAACTACATCTCGTACTGCGTCACTAATAGCTCCCCCTGATGCAGCTGCTCAAAATGTATGCGTTACTCCTCCCACTGAGACTGGGTACATACTTCTCCAAGAAGATAGTGGAGAAATATTGCCAGGTAAGGGGTGTTGAACCAATAGGTATACGCTTCTCAAAACACTCCCACCAAGTGAAAGCAGTACCAGAAAACTGAAAGGTAGCAAATGAGACCCCACTGGTCTCCAAAATCCTTGTAGTACGCAGCATCCTCTAGCACTTATCTAGAAAACCCTGGGCATCCTCACCCTCAGCACCACTGAATGTCGGAGGCTGTAGTCTACTAAACCTCTCCAGCCTAAGCTGTTCATCACCTAGTATAGCTGCGACCACGAAGTCCTGAACTGGAGTAACCAGCTGGGATGGAACCGCTCCCGGTGTCTGCTGGACCTGAGTAACCTGCTTAGGTGTCCGGGCAATTGGAGTCTGACTGCCTCCCCCGAGCTGAGAAGTAGCGGCAACTGCCTGAGCAAGGGTGGTACACACCGTCAAGATCTGAGCCAAGGTCTCCTGAAAACCCCGAATAACAATAGGCATTGTCTGTTCCTGAGCATGTCCCGCTGGAGTATCTGTGGAAGGAACCTGATCCTGAATAGTAGAGGGATCAACTGATATTGCCCTGGCTTCCGCACGGGCTGGCCCCCTACCTCTACCATGACCTCGACCGCAACCTCGACCCCCCATTGGTCTAGTTGGTGGCTGATCACCCTGATCGGTGGCGCGAGTCCTCAGCATCTGTGAGAGAATGAAACAACAGAAGTTTAGACCTCCAGAACCAATCAAATGGCACGATAGAATTCAAGAAAGATGAGATCATTCCTAACGGTTCCGTAGCCTCTCGAATATATGTACAGACGTCTCCGTACTGATCCGCAAGACTCTACTAAACCTGCTCATGACCGTTGAGTCCTATGTGACCTAGGCTCTGATACCAACTTTTCATGACCCCAAATCCTAACAGGCCGTGATGGAGCCTATCGTGGGACTAGGCTAGCCAACCATTTCAGATTATCAATATATCTCATAATTTCCCCAAAATTTAGCAGATTTTAAAAATAGCAGAATGAGATGAAACAAAATACACACTTCCCCAAAACCTGGAGTCAACTGTCATGAGAATCTAAGACTGAAAATACAATATACAACATAGTGACTTGCTACAACAAAAGTCTGAGGTAGAAAAGACCAAAAGAAACTATAATCTGAGGGAAGGAAATGAGGTGAGTTGGGGAGGCTGAGCAGCTACCTCAATCCTCGAACAACTCTAAACTCGTCCTAACATCAACTAGTAAGATGGTCTCGTACCTGGATCTGCACACAGAGGTGCAGGGAGTAACTCTAGTACGCCAACTCAGTAAGTAATCAATGTAACTAAAAACGTGAGTGTAGTGACGAGCCATTTAAATCATGTAAACCCATATAATGAATAATAGTGAAAATGAACAAATCAAGTGAGAAATCTACAATTTTGAATATTTCATAAAACTCCGGTTTCCATTTAAAAATCTCTTATGAAAACTTTTGTCCAACATTTATCATCAGAGGCTCAGTGTAAAGAAGAGTGAAAACAACATTTTCATAAAAATAGAAGCCCCTCGGGCACAGCATCACTCATAGTAAAGCCTCTCGGGCAAGCCTCTCAGTTACTCATGACTCCACTATCAGTATCTCATGCTATCACTTAACACTCGTACTCAGTAAGCACCATGAACACACACAACTGCTGCGGCGGGCAGCACACTCCACTACTATATATATATATATATATATATATATATATATATATGTACTGCTGTAGCGTGCAGCCCGATCCATTTATATAACATATATTGATGCGGCGCTCACTAGGGGTGTACAGACTCCTGGAGGGGCTCCTTCATCCCAAGTGCTATATCTGTTGCGGCGTCCAACCCGATCCAATATGTATACTGCAGCAGGGTGCAGCCTGATCTGTATATAACATATATTGCTGCGGCGTGCAACCCGATCCATATATATATAATCTATATTGTTGTGGCGTGCAGCCCGGCCCACATATAACATATAACACATATATTGTTGCGGCGTGCAGCCCGTCCTCACATACTCGGCGCTCGGCCTAACACATATATACTACTGCGGCGTGCAGCCCGATCCATAGCTATCCTCACATACTCGGCTCTCGGCCTGACTCAGTCATCCTCACAAGACACTTGGTAAATTCATCTCGACTCACGGGACTCAGCCCAAAATACTTTTCAGAGTTTTCAAAGCAGTTTGATAACAGTGAAAATAACAACAAGTAGGAAACATGACTGAGTTCACAATTGTTCTAACAAGATAGGGGTAGAATAGTGTAAAAGTACCCCAAACATGGAAAAATTCCCATGAGGGTCTAAACAGGTCGACACAAGGCCCCAAACATGGCTCACAGCCCATAAACAAGTATAAACTTCTTAAAGACAGGATGTCATAAGGATTCAAATCGAACACGCGGCTTAATAGTCGCTACGGGACAGACCAAGTCATAATCCCTATCGGTGCACGCCCTCACGGTCGTCACCTAGCATGTGTGTAACCTCATTTATCAACACAACATCAAATAACGGGGTGTCATACCCTCAGGTTTAGAGTTACAATCGTTACTTACCTCCAAACAGCCCAAAAGCTATTCCGCGATGCGCTTGCCCCTCAAATTGGCTCCCAAATTCTCCGAATCTAACCAAAATTAGGTTAACATCATCAATATACGCTAATGGAACAAAACCCAATTGAAAGATATAAATCTTAACACAATTCTCGAAATTCGACCAAATCTGAGCCCCAAGCCCACTCTCGGAATTCAATGAAACTTACATCACTAGAATCCTCGTTCTCCCACGATTCTTTACATACCAAAAGCTCCACAATCGGACCATAATTGCCCACTCAAATCACCCAAATAATTTCGAAATTTCCTCCCCATTTTCCCAACCTTTTTCAACTATAATTCTTCAAATTACAAGCCTAATCCGAACAAAATAGCATAGAAATGAGTTTTATAAACTGGGGAACTTACCTCCACTGAAGACCCTCGAATACCTTCTTCAATTTTCTCTCAACTCAGCTCAATCCGCATGCAACAATGGAGGATATGCCAAAATATTCACGGAGGCATTTTTTTATACTGTTCTGCCCAGTTAATCCGCTCCTGCGGACAACTCCTCGCACCTGCAGTCCCAGGTGCGCTCCTACGAAATTCCACTAACATTCCAATTCTCGCATTTGCGATCCCTTTTACGCACCTAAGGCTTCACAGGTGCGTCCAATGATTCACACCTGCGGATTCCTCTTGCCTGGCCTATCTTTGCACCTGCGCCCCCCCTTCGGCAGGTGCGGCCACACTAGAAGATTCACACCAACAGTTATTTGCTGCGAATTTCCTAAGTCTGAACCTCCACTAACGATCCGAAATCAATCCCTAGCCCATCGGGGCCACAACCAAGCATACCAACACACCCTATAGCATCATTCAAACTTAGTCGAGCCTTCGAAACACCAAAAAATACACAAAAACACCAAAATTACATCAAATTCAAGCCTATGAACTTTGAAACTTCTAAATCTTGCCAATGATGCCGAAACCAACCAAAACACATCCAATTTACTTGAACATTTGCACACGTATCCGAAATGACATTACGAACCTGCTCCAACTGTTGGAATTCCATTCCGACCCCTATAGCTTATTTTCCACTGCCAACCGGAAATCGCCAAAAACTAAGCATCGTCAATTCAAGCCTAATTCTACACTGGACATCAAAACTTCATTCCGAACACACTCCGAAGTCCTAAATCACCTAACGAAGCTATCTAAGCCATAAAATTCATATTCCAAGGTCGTTTACCAATAAGTCAACTCATACTTGACTTTTTCAACTATTAAGCTAATTTAAGAGACTAAGTGTCTCAATTCTCACCAGGACCACTCCGAACTCGAACCAATTGACCCAACACAACATAAATAGGCTAAGAAACATATGATAAAGCAGAAATGGGGAAAATGTGGCTAATCTCATGGAAAAACCGGCCACGTCGTTACAGCTGGCCAGCAAACTGACCCTGTCGACCTGGATAACCTCCCTGAAAGCTTTGGAGAGGAGGTGCATTAATAGGGGATGACTGATTAAAATAAGGCAAATGAGAACCACGACCACCTGGGGACCCCTGGGATGTCTGAAGTGCTGAATTAAATGGCCTGGAAGGATGGCCTCTTCCTTGAGTACCCCCGCCTCTAGATGAGGCACCACTTAATCCACCGGAATGGTGAGGTCTCTTGTCTGTTCCCTGAACTCCCATCCCAAGAAGCGACTCAACTCTCCAGGCCACATTGGTCGCGTCATGAAAGAAAATCTCAGCCCCCGTCTCTTTGGCCATCTACAACCTGATGTGCTAAGAAAGGCCCTCAATAAATCTCCTAACTCTCTCTCTCTCTCTCTCTCTCTCTCTCTCTGTGGGTAACAAAAGAATAGCATGCCGAGCCAAATCCAAAAAGCGGTTCTCATACTGGGTAACTGTCATGCCGCCCTGCTGAAGAAGCTCAAACTAAGGACGCTTCTCTTTTTTAGTAGTGATAGGCAAAATTTCTCCAAAACGAGGTGAGAAAAATGATCCCAAGTCAGATCAGGTGATCCAGATGGTCTAGTCAACCAATAATCCCTCCACCATTTCTTGGCGGAACCAGTCATCTGAAACGCGGCGAAGTCGACCCCATTGGTCTCCAAAATACCCATATTACGAAGAACTCATGAAAGTTGTCCTGATATTCCTGAGGATCCTCTAAAGTAGCACCACTGAAGTGAACAGGGAAAAGCTTGTTGAACCTGTCCAGTCTCCACAAAGCATCGGAATTCATATGCTGCCCCATCAGCAATCGGGTCTGCAGCAACTGTCTGAACTACCCCAACTGGGTTGGCTGTCGGGATCTGAACCTGAGGAGTAGTCTGATCAGGAGTGTAGGAAGCAGGAGTCTGGACCCCTCCTCTAGCCTGAGATACGGCTGCTGCAACCGGGAGTGTGCCAGTGTGGGCTACACTCTCCATAAGGCCCACTAATTGGACATAAGCATCCTGAAGCACCGGGGTAGCAATGAACCCCTCCGGACCTGAGCTGGTCCAGTTGGAACGGTCTGAGCTGGAGCCCCCTCATCAATCTCAACCTGGGGCTCCGCAGCTGGGACTACAGTATAAGCAACAGGTTGAGTCCTGCCCCTGCCTCAGCCTATGACGTGGCCTCGGACTCTGCCCCTAATAGGAGTTGTTGATGCTGCTGTAGGACCAGATTGTTGGTCAGCGGAAGAGGAAGCACGTGTTCTCGCCATCTGCGAGAGAATAGAAGAGTTCAATCAGTATTTTTTTTTTTTTAGATATCAAGAATCGCACGACAGAATAGAAATAAAATGAGTTTATTCCTAACTTCATAGCCTCTGATTGATAAGTATAGACGTCTCCGTATCGATCCCTCAGACTCTATTAAGCTTGTTCGTGAACTGTGAGACCTAGACAACCTAGAGCTCTGATACCAACTTGTCACGACCCAAATTTCTAACTCACGGGATCGTGATGGCGCCTAACACCATCTTTCTAGGCAAGCCAATGTTAGAAATTCAACTAACCGTTTCCTTTTCAAAAATTTACTTCACCAGAATAAAACAATTCAAAGCAAAATACAAAAACTACTACTCCTAAAAAATAATACCAGAATAATATTCGAAATAGCAATAACGAGCCAGAAACTAATACTAACTACACAACTACCCAGACTCTGGTGTCAAAATCCATGAACTAATAAAGAGTACTACAAATATTTAGGCTGAAAGAAATATGTCTCTGTTTTGAACGAAATAAGACAGCAATCTAAATAGATAAGGGAAGACTCAAGGAATCTGCAGACTCCAGCAGATCTACCTCGTGTCTTCGCGCATATAGAATCAGCAACTACTTTCACCTAGCTTTGATTGGTACATGGATCTGCACAAGAAGTGCAGAGTGTAGTATCAGTACAACTGACCCCATGTACCGAGTAAGTGTCGAGCCTAACCTCGGCGAAGTAGTGACGAGGCTAGGTCAGGACACCACATAAAACCTGGACATGTATAAACATACTAGCAGCAACAATGGCAATTAAAGAGTTAACATTATATACAATAATGGAAAGGGATCATGCTATGGGGAATTTAACATAAGGAGTAAGAAAAGCAACAAGACAGAAATAAACAATAATCAACAATAATTTAAAGCAATAAGAATAGAAAAGGAACTCCCACGGCACCACCCTTCGTTCTTTTACTGTTATCCTCCTCATATCATAAATAAGCATACAAGGCATCACCCTTCGTGCTTTTACTCTCACAATGTATTTCATTCAGGCACGGCATCACCCTTTGTGCTTTTACACTCCTCCTTACCAATCACAGAATCATTAACAACATACAAAGAGGTATTTCACAGGACATCGATATTTCATCATAGTTTCTATTATCATTTATCATTTCAATCTCAATTCAATATTCACAAGGGATTTCACAAGAAATCAATGTTCCAACATAGTTTCTAGCGTCATTTATTATATAAATCTTAACTCAGTGTTCACAATATTATCCATCATGATGGAACCAGATACCAAACTTCCAACATTTCAACAACAATGATAATCACAAGTAATAGGCTTTATAACTACCAAAATAACAAGAATTTACTTTCATTCGCATGTTATGACCTAGACACAACGTATAGGTACTCGTCACCTCACCTATACATTGTATTTAGCAACAAAACAGGTAACAGGTAGTTACACAATACCTATTCCCTCAAGCTAAGGTTAGACACAACACTTACCTCGAATTAACGGCCACTCACTGCTGAAGCACTACTTTTCCTTTAGAATTGAGCTTCAACTCACTCGAATCTAGTCACAATTGGGTTCAATATCATTAATTATTGCTAAATGTATTAACTATAATGAAAAACTATGGTTTTCTTATGTTTTCTTATCAATATGAAAATCGACCCCGGGCCCGCTTGGTCTAAACTCGAGGTTCGGACGAAAATTTGTTTACTCATTCTCCCCCGAGCCCGGATATACAATTGGTTTTGGAATGCGACCTCAATTCAAGGCCTAAATTCCCAATTTTTGAAATTCCTAAGTTCTACCCAAAGACCCAATTTTTACCATGAACACTCTAGATTTTTGGTTGAAATCTTGTTAAAAGTTGTTAAGTATTGAAAGGAATTAGTTATAAATCACTTACCAATGATTTGGAGAAGTTTGGGTCTTTGGAAAATCGTCTATGGAGGTTTAGGGTTTGAGAGAATTGAAAAACAGGTGAAAATGCCGTCTAAAATCTGTTTTAGCAGGTTTCGAATCTCGCATTTATGATCAGGGGTTCGCAATTGCGAACCCTTCAAATTCCAGCAACCATCGCAAATGCGATGAAATTGTCGCATTTGCAACTTCCGAGGTATTCCACATTTGCGACCAGAATCTCGCATTTTCGAGATCAGAGGCTGGCCCAGGACTTCGTATTTGCGAAGCCTGATATCGCAATTGCGAGATTAGAGGCCTGCCAACACCAGATATCAGCTGAGTGAAATTTTTCTAAGTCTAAACACTCTGTAGCCTACCCCAAACTCACCCAAGCCCTCGGGGCTCCAAACCAAACAGGCACGCAAGTCTAAAAATATCATAAGGACTTGCTCGTGCGATCAAATCATCAAAATAACATCAAAAACTAAAAATTTAACCTCAAAACTCAAGATTTCCTCAAGAACACTCAAATTTCTAACTTTTCAACCGGACATCCAAATCACGTCAATTCAACTCTGATTCTCATCAAACTTAACAGATAAGATTAAATATCACAGTAAACTTGTTCCGGGCTCCGGAACCAAAATACGGGCCCGATACCAACGATTTCAAACATTATTTCCTGTAAAAACCAGCACAACAATTTTTCAGGATTCAATTCCGGGCATATGCCCAAGTCCCATATTTTACTGCGCACCTCCTGGGATCCTTAGAACATAGACTGGAATGGCCTTGATGACCCTCCCCCAAAAGCTGATCTTCCCCGACCAAATGACTCTCCAAAGTTACCCGCGGATCATGCCTTGCTGCTACCCTCTCGCTCCATTCTGTTCTTCAACTTATGGTTCTCTGTATCTTGAGAAAATGCTACCATCTTCCCATAGTTCATATCACAATTTAAGGTAGTTGTAGCAGCCTCATTGATAACCATGGGGATAAGGCCTCACATAAATCGGCGCACTCTGGCCTCCATAGCAGGCAACATGAGAATGGAATATTTAGACATGCGCGCGAACTCCTTGTGATACTCCCACACATTCTTAATACCTTGTTTAAGGTTCTCAAACTCTACAGCACGGTCTTCCCTAGTCTTGGCAGGCAAGAAATGGCCCATGAAAGCGTTAGCAAACTCAATCCACCTTGCTGGAGGGCTCCCCTCCTCCCGAGAGTTCTGCCACAGCTCAAACCAAGAATAGGCCACCCCTTTCAGGAGGTAGGTGGCCAACGCCACTCCCTCTGTATCAGTAGCATGCATAACCCGGAGTGTCTTATGCATCTCATCAATGAAGTCATGTGGGTCATCTTCAGGATTAGCATTCGTGAACACCGAAGGATCCAACTGAACAAACATGTTCACCCTGGAACCACTAGAATCCCCTTGTTGGATAGAAGAAGTGGGTGCAACATTTGATCTCTATGCTTGAGCAGCCACTATCTATGTCAGCATCTGGATGGCTCCTCTAAGATCCCCATCAGAAATACCATAACCGGAAGCTGGGGCTGGGGGTGGAACCGGAATATCAGTTGGAGGAACCGTCGCACCCTTAGTAGGTGCAGGAACTGGTGTGGACTGGTTAGGTGTAGTGGAATCGGGAAGTGTAGCAGTCGGGGGATCATCCTCGCCCCTCATATATTCACCCGCATCATCAAATAAAGGGTCAACTGCCACTCCTGAGGTGGCATTGGCTCCTTGGCCAGTTCTTCCTCTCTTCTTAGGTGCCATGTACTGAAAGTTAAAGGAAGGCACGAGTTAGAGGAGGAACAGTTTCACAATAAGTTTCATCGCATGATCCAGAATATCAAAAGAAGGGTATTATTCCTAAATGTCCAAGTATCCTCTAACTTATAGATGTGGTCGACAACACACCGATAAGGAGGACTATACTAGACTGGGCTCCGAGACATCCTAGGACACTTTAAAACCTTAGGCTCTGATACCAAGTTTGCCACACCCCAACTCGGGAAGCACGATCGGCGCTCAACCGAGTGAACCCGGTCAAGCAAGCATGTTAAATACTTTCTACCCAACTCACCCATGATCAAGAGAAGACATAATTTCATTAATTAGACAGTAGGGAGATCATGTATAAAATACTAAATCATTTCATTAGTTACATCCTTTTTAAGTCTCAAAATACACACATTCTTATGGTTTGAGTAACTGACCATAACACAACAAAACTTGTTTGACTTATCTAGCACCCATGTACAACCCACGTGGTGTCTACGGAGCCTCTAAAAGATACAAAAGATATAGTGCCGGCAACAAGGCTCCGTGTACCTAAAACATGATAACAATATGAACAAAAGATACAATACATGACCCAGGATGAAATGGGGCTCACCAAGTCTTCTAGGAAGAGGATGTACCACTATCACTGATCAACAATGCCTACTGTGGAACCACCTGCATCCATTTAAATATGCAGTGCCCACGGAAGAAGGGACGTTAGTACTGTCGAATAGTACTATTATGTTTAACTAAACACCATCTCAATAGAATGAACGATAATACAAGGACATACAATCATGAAATCGATAGAAGCCTCAAACAATATCAAAACATCAAGTTAAGAATCACATAAGTTTTCGAGTAAATTTCCATGATAGTAGGTTGGGAGATCTTTAGTGACGATATATCATAATTCACAGTACCACCTATTCTTACACGCAGTCCGATCACGACCGGATCGGCTAGGTCGTCTCATTTGAGACATCAACCATAACCATAATTTCAATTATAATTTCCAACACAGTCACCGCCATGTGTGCGGCATGGCATCCGATCAAGTCCTGATCGGCTAAGCCGTCTCACCTAAGACATTACTTTTTTGAATCAATCATCTCACTTGATACTTCTTTCACATCTTTTCAATTCATTGGTACTAGTGGCCACAATTATAAAGTCATTCTTGATATGCCGGAGAATTTCGGCACATTTAATACCAATTGCTTAGATTGTAGCTCGATTTAACTGAAATTGTCTATTATACTTATGTAATTTTGATTTTTTGCAGTGCATGAGGCTTGAGGACCTAAAAATAGGGAAATGAAATCAAAAAGCGAAAAAGGGCAAGAAAAATGCGGACCGCAAACTTAACATGTGGACCGCATAATGCTCAAGGGTACCGCAAATCACCACAGATTGTTTGGCCAATTAAAGCGAAGAAAATGCGGTCCATTATGCGACCGAATAGCAAGTTTATGGGCCGCATAGTGGATCGCAAACCTCCAGGAGAAGTTGTTGGGATCAAGAAATGCGATGGAAATATGCGGGCGCATATCAACAATGCGGACCGCATAACCAAAATGCGACGTCTACCTGAAACCTAGGGTTGCGAGGACGTGATGAAACTGAAGAAAATGCGAATTGCATGTCTGTTATGCGACAGATATGCGGTCGCATAATTGACCGAAAGGGTATTTTTGTCTGAAATTGGCCCCGACTTTTATCCCACCATAAATAGATTTATTAGGATTTTGTGGGGGCATCTAGTCTGAAAAAGGAGCTACATTCCAAGCTTTCAATATTCCCATCTTTTGGAAGTGAAGAATCTTGCACTTTTGTAAGAACTATGACATTTAATACTCTTATTTTTGTATTTTAGCATGTGTGGCTAGTTTTAAATACTAAGATTGTTGACCCTAAATGGGTGTAATGTTAATGGGTGTTTAACATTGAATATATATATATAATGGTTGGTTGACATATATTTAATTCTCATTCTTCATTTATTGTTGGTGGTTGCAAACATTAAAAAGTGCCATTATATTCTTTCTTTACTTGGAAAAGTGAGTTAGAGTTTGGTAGAAGTAAATATCAAAGACTCAATGATTTAAACCTTGTTTAATAAAATCGCTTAGGAATAAGTGGGTTTATTTGGCATAAATTGATCACTCTTAAATGCAACTCTTTTATATTTGGAAAAATCATAAGGAGGAAATACTACCCAACTATTGGAAAATATTGGGTAGTTATTTAAAAAATTATTTGCATATCAAAAGGACCTTCCATTAGAAATATATCATATTAACACCGATAGAATTACATTTCATTGAAGGGGACACAACCTTGGTTTAGTTTACCGAATCTTATACAATCATATTTGTTACTAGTTCACCCAATTATCATACAATCAACTACAATACTCTTGTTACTCTAACGAAATAGAAATACGATTTAAGTTAAGCTTCACACTACTCAAGTAAACTTTTCACACCTATTTCCTGTGGGATTCGACCCCAACCTAGTTGGGTTACTATATTTGACATCGATCTCTTTACACTATTTTAAAGTGTAATTTAAGCGTATCAAATTTTGGCTCCGTTGCCGGGGAATACGGTTTTAAAATTACTAACTAGTGTGCACTTTACTTTACATCTTTTCTATTCCATCACATTTTTCTTGCTTTTCTTGGTGTGATAGGTAAGAATGGCCGATTATGATGAATAGGAGAATACCTTTGCGGACATTGAGGAATATCTTGATGATACCAACTCTATCCTTCCTCCACGGGTTGAAGTTTCTACATTCAAAGTAGAGCACGAGTTAATCATAATGCTTAAGGCAGAAGGATTATTTAGGAACTCTACTGATGATGATCCAATGCAACACTTTAGGAACTTCTTGGGTGTGTACGCCATGCATAAACAGAACAATGTAACAGACGACGCCTTGAGATTGTGAGTATTCAAATACTCATTGACTGGAGAAGCGAGAAAGTGGATTCAAAATCTACCTCCTAATCTATCACTTCTTGGCCCAATCTTGTCCGTGCCTTCTTGTCCAAGTGGTTCCCACAAAGCGAAAAGTTTGAGCTTAGAGATAAAATCTTCTTCTTCAAGCAAATACCAGGAGAACACTTACATGAAGCGTGGGGCAGATTCAAGTTATACTTAGTGAAGTCACCGAACCATGGATTTCCGGATGCTATTCTGATGGAGAAGTTCTACATGGGTTTGGATCCATTGTCCCAGTCCATAGCAAAAAACACAACAGACGGATCTTTCATGGAAAAATAATTCAACCGGATTACGCAGAATCTGGATAAAATGGTCAAACACAATCAAGCATGGCATTCTAAAGATGCTAGTGGTGGAATTTCTTATGGTACTCCGTCTATAACCAACATGATCAAAGAAAACCAAGAGAGAGACCAATTGATTGTCGGTCTTGCCACAAACATTGATGTGCTAACCAAGATGTTCACGAAAATTCAGACAAAGAAGGTAAATGTTGTGGAAGATATGCAACCAATGGAAAATCAAGAATTCGAAGAAGAAAACTATTTTCATAATCCTCAAGCTGGGTATCGCCAACAAAATCAATGGAGGCCAAACCCGCAAGGGCAAGGCCAAAAAAATTGGCGCAATGATCAAGGTGGGTCGATTCAAGGTAATTAGAACAACAATAGTAACAACTATGCCAACCAGAGTTCCAACCCCTACGTTCCACCAAAGGGGCAATATTCTAACTCCTCGCACTACAAGGAGGGTCCTTCAAATGAATCCAAGTTGGAAGGAATGCTTGAAAATATCTTGCAAAATCAAGATAGAGGTGATGCTACAATGAAGAACATGTCTGAAATCGTGGGGTCACATACCGCCTCTATACAAAAGTTTGAGATGCAAATGCGAGACTTGTCAAGAGAACAAAATCATAAGCTCAAAGGTACTCTTCCAAGTGATACAGTTGCCAACCCAAAAGGGAATGTAAGTGTTCCATCTTCTCATTGCATGGCTATTACTACTAGAAGCGGGAAAGTACTTCAAGATAAAAGTGAACAAGTAGTTGAAGTGGATAATCATGAGCAAGAAGTTGAGGCACAAGTTGAAGTGCCGATTGTTGTTGAAAGTGAAAAGCTCTCCCAAGAGGTGAAAGTACAAAAAGAAAAGCATGAAGAGGTTAAGGAAAAGGTGAAGGAGACCCCAAAAGCTCCTCCACCAATCCCTTGACCTACTCCTCCATTCCCTCAAAGGCTTTCAAGACGGGTAGATGATAGCATGTTCGAGATGTTTTATGATATTTTGAAGGAATTGTCGGTGAACATCCCGTTCTTGGAGGCTTTCCAAGAGATGCCGGGATATTCCAAATACTTAAAGGACTTGATGAACAAGAAGATATTGACCAAGAATGAAGTGGTGAGTATGACTCACCGGGCTAGTTCTATTATTGCTACGACAAAGTTGAGAAGAAGGAAGAACCGGGAGCATTTACCATCCCATGTACTATCGGGTTGAGAGATTTTGCAAGAGCACTTTGTGATAATGGGGCCAGCATCAATTTGATGCCTCTTGCTATTTACAAGCAAGCGGGATTGGGTTTGCCAGGACCTACGAGTATAAGATCGCAAATGGCCGAATGTTCAATCAAGAGACCCGTGGGTATTGTTGATGATGTCTTAGTGAAAGTGGGGAAGTTCCTTCTCCCAGCCGAATTTGTTATCCTTGATTGTGCGGTTGAGAAGGAAATTCCTATCATATTGGGAAGACCATTCCTTGTTACGGGAAGAGCTTTGATGGACTCGGAACGAAATGAAATCAAGTTCCGAGTGAATGATGAGGAAGTCACTTTCCAAGCTAGTAAGGTTTTGAAGTTGCCGAATGCATATGAAGGGATCTCGGTCATAGATGTTGTTGATAAGGTCGAGGATTTTAGTGACATGAAGATGGAGGAAGAGTGCCTCGGTGAGGCCTTGGCGGCAATTTTGGTAAATTTTTATGGTGAGGACATGGAGGGGTATGTACATGTCGTGAATGCATTGGAAGGACGCGGGTCCTACACTTATGCATCGAATGAGCTCTCTCTTGACTTACAGAATAGAGCCACTCCTCCCGCAAAGCCTTCCATCATTGAGCCACCACAACTTGAGCTCAAGCCACTTCCATCACATTTGAGGTATAAATCTTGGCTCTAATGATACATTACTCATAATCGTTTCCTCTTTGTTGGATGATGTGCAGGTAGGTAAATTGTTGAATGTCTTGCGGGAACACCGACAAGCAATTGGATGGACAATAGTGGACATCCGAGGAATTCCCGCCAGAATTTGTGAGAATAAAATCCAATTGGAGGAAGGAAGGAAGCTGCGTGTTGAACACAAAAGGAGATTGAATCCATCGATGCAAGAGGTGGTCAAGAAAGAGATAATCAAGTGGTTGGATGTCGGGGTTGTTTACCCCATTGCGGATAGTTCTTGGGTGAGTCTGGTGCAATGTAACCAAAGAAGGGAGGCATGATTTAGACAAGTGAACAAAGATCACATTGATTAAATTCATCTCCTTGCTTGCTTCTCATTCATCTAACTCTGGTATGTCCTCTTTCTTTACTTCATCTCTGTTATTTTTAGTTTTAGTTTTGTGTTTGTTGTTCGCATTATTTTTAGTCCTTTGTTTTCTCTTTAATTTTGTGTTGTTCTTTGTGGTATCTACTCATCATGAGGGTTCTTGCATAATTAGTTAAGTTGAGCTTGTTGGGTAATGAATTTAGGGACCATTATTGTTAGGGGTAGAAGCAAAGCTTGGAGACGATGACTTTTGCGGCCCGCAGAGTCGGTTTGCGGTCCCTAAAGCAGCCGCAAATCATAACCCTAGGTGGCCTGATGTAATGCCAAATTGCGGAGGCTTTTGCGATCGCATAACTAATATGCAGACCACAAAGCCACCACATACCCAGACAACCTATGGCCTCTTGTGAACTGGTTTGTGCGACAAGTTTGCGATAGCAAACTCCTCTTTGCGATGCTTTTTGCGATCGCATAGTTGGTTGATCTTTATAAGCCTACAGTTTTGCAATGGGAATGCGGACCGCATAGTGGATATGCGATCTCATAACCCACCGCATAACTGAAATTCTCCTGCAGCCATACAAATGTGCGACAGGTTTGCGGTCCGCATAATGGTTATGCGACCTCATAACCCGTCGCATTTTCTACTTCCTTTGCAATATTTTCCTCTTATGTCTGCTATGTCGCTCATACTTCAGTTCTTTGCAGATATGGATCCCAAGAAATATGTTGCTACTAAAAAAAGGGCCTCCACCGGCCAACAAGCACAAAAATCCAAGCGTCCACCACCAGAACCATCCCAACCTGTTGTTGAATAGTCCTCCCAGTCTGATGAGGAGGAAACTTTGCCATCAGTCGACTTACAGGCTGAGGAAAGAAGAAAAAGTGGAGATGATTTCCAACTCCATTTTGGGGTCACAGGCTCTATGGCTCTGTATAAAGAAGGGCTCAAGAAAATAAAAAATCCTTGAAGAGAAACAGCTGAGTCTGAATGGGCTACAAGAGCAGTGCCCTAACATACTGGAGAACATTAAAGCAAGAAACTAGGAATGCTTTACTGAGATCCCTGATGATTTCTATGAAACAATGGTGCGAGAGTTTTATGCATCCTACGGAGCCTCCAAACACCCCATCACAAGTGCAACAAGGTCTTCTGTGAATCAGTCGTGGTGCGGGGGAAGTTGGTGCTTTGTGACAAAGGCACTAAAATGATCTACATTTTTCAAACTAGAGTCCGGGCATAGATGAGTACGAGACCAAATGGGCCAACAGAGATAGTGAGCGTGCCTGGATAGCCTCAGTGATAGCAAAGGGGACCCCATCTTGAATTGACCCTATGCATAAAATTTTCAAGGAAGATCTCACACGAGAGGGTAGGTTCTGGCTCAGCTTTGTCACCTCTCGCTTGATATCGTCCAGGAATGAATTTGATATAAGCATTGAGAAAGCTCTTCTCATTACATGTACTATGATCGGGATCGAGATTGATGTGGGCGACATTATCTTCCGAGAGTTAGGGGTCCGTTCCAATCATACGACCACGTCACTTCCATTTCCGTGCTTGATCACATCCCACTGTAAGGATGTGGAAGTCCCTCCTTTGCTACACCATGACAAGACGGTGAAAGCGCTGAAGGATATTGATATCACACGCGTTAGTGACGCGGCGCCACAGGTAGTTTCTGCTCCTCCATAGGTTCAGATCCCAATTCCTGCTGATACAGATATCTCAGATTCTCATACACCTGTCTCTCCTCAGGACACAGTGGCATCCATACCACTCCACAGCCCACTTCATAGGCTACCATTGCCCTGCCTACTGCCGCACTGCCAGCTCTTTCAAGGCTAGGTCTCTTAGCTCAGCATACAAATGCTAAGGTAGACCGGCTTCTGAAGGACCTCCAAACTTATCAGGCAGGCATTGACCCCTCTCCAATCCTCAGTGACAGCACTCCAATAGCAGCATACCTCTTATGAGGATCGCCTGAAGCAGATTGAGGTGAGGCTTGAAAAAGTAGAGCGGGGTGCGGTTGGAGGCCTCCCAAATCTCCGTGAAGATGTTGACACACTGAAGAGTGAGCTCCACAAAATGCAAAACCTGGAGTTCGATCTATCCTCCTTCATGACAAAGGAAGGAAAGCAAGGAGCTGACACGTCCATTGCTGGGTTAGGTCTTGACTTCTCTACATTGATGACGGCTCCCGAGCCACAAACTATCGAGGCTTCCCAGACTCCAGCTCCCATTGCACACATTGACTTCCTTTCTGGGGAAGATTCCGGGCACACTGCAGAGTCCGAGGATGGGGAGACAGATGAGGAGGAGACTGATGAGGAGGCATTGCCTGAGGAGGATAAGGGTCCTAAGGACAAAGGTAAACAGGTTGCTATCACTACTGCTATAGAAGAAGAAGAAGAAGAAGAAGAAGCACCTATACAGCAGGCGATAGCACACTCGCTAGCAGATATGGTCGCCCTAGCCGATCCATCGACCACTCCGCCACCATCAGGCGAGGCTAGCAGCTCCTAGGCCCTAGTCCCATCATCAGGGCAGGTGGAGATCCCTCCTCCACCCGTGGAGGTCACTCCTCAGGTTGCGATCTCATCAGTCCCAGCCCAGTATCATAGGGTGACCCCACCACCATTCAGCAGGCTACAGACTCCCATAGCGCTTAGTGCGCCCCTGGGAGCCCCTAATACTCTGTTTTACAATTCGTATGCATTGGGGACAATGCATGCTTTTAAGTTGGGGGTGGGATAGTCCTTGTATATATTTTTTTACCCCTTAAATCTTGTACATATTTTAGTGACCTTGGTATATAGATAAGCAAATTTCTCTTCAACTCTTGTATGTATTTGTGTTATCTTTGTATATATGTCATAAAGAAAACCAAAAACAATTAGATAGTTGTATGCATGTACATCTTTAGTAATTAGCGATGAATTCTCCTTGGTTTTTCTTCGCCGGGTTCTTTTCCAAGGGTGTAATAGTGGAACCATGGTAGTAGGATGAAACATTTTGACCGGTTTGGTGTAATTGCTAGTAAGCATGTATGTCTATAAATAACATGTACCCTTCCGTTGAAAAAAAACAAAAAACAAATATCATCTTTGTGAACTTGAGGCTCGCTCTTTGACTCTATGTTTACTTAGAATTATGCATGTAATATGATGAAAGATCCGAGTTGCCAAGTGTTGACTAGAGAGCTAAAACTATGTTGAGTCAAACAGTTCATGTGCCATGTGTGTCAGTATTTGTGTAAATAATTCTTGTGCTTACTCCTGTCATCGAGAACTTTCCCGGTTGGTCTTTCGATGCTAATGATAATTACATTTGGTTGGAGAAATTACCTTAGGCAGTCTTTGTGTAATTTGAAAACCCAGTTAGCCTTTCAAGATACCCATTGTAGAAATATTATCACTAGTCACACCATTTGAGCATTTAACCTTTTCTTGGCCACCTCATTACAAACCTTACCCCTTTTGTGAAATAATTCCTTCTTTGAACCCGTCCCTCCTTGAACAAGTGAGAATGAGGCTAAAAGCCTAAGTTGGGGGTGTGGTGTCAAGTGGAAATTGATAAGGTTGTACATTGAGTGTAGAAACGTATACCTCAAAACATGCACATGAAATTATTCAACCTCCAGAAGAAAAAAAAAAGAAAAGAGATATATATATGGTGTGTGTGTGTGTGTGTGTGTGTGTGTGTGTATATATATATATATATATATATATATATATATATGGAGCCTTGAAAATTATAAAGGTATTTAAGGTGGTTCTATGTTGGTAACTAGGAGCCAATGAGGGCTATGTAATTTGAAAAAGAAACAAAGTGCAACAAGAAAGAAAAATGTGAGTAGTGTTCAAGGAGGGTGTAGTGACTTGTATCCCAAATGTTTATCCGACCCTTTCCTAAACCTACATTACAAGCTTAAAAAGTCTTTATGGGATCTCCAACCGAATGTTCTTGAATAGGCGATGAATTAAAATAAGGGCAAGCCTATGGCATGGCATGTAGTAACACTTGAAATTCGTTGTGAGAGTGAGTGTTCTTGTGAATTTGTCCCGTGTGTTGTCTTTGTAAATATTGTGATTTTGGGACCTTCTTTCTAGTCAGGGCACATGAACTGTGAGGTTTAACAGAAGTTGAGTTCTTGAAGTCGAATGAAAGTGCACTCAAATGAGAGTAACATTTTGTCAAATTGGTCGAGGCTCAAAGTTCACAAGTCGATTAGCTTCTTTGTAAATAACAATGGTTGTTCAGGAAGAGTAAATAAACCAAAGTGCATGCTTGTAAAACTGACGATTAAAACCGTCCATGTCACTATTGTTCCTAATCATTTAGTTAGAGTCTAGAATAGGATAGTGTTGTTTTAGTTTCTTGAGGACAAGCAATAGTTTAAGTTGGGGGTGTTGATGTGCCGGAGAATTTCGGCAAATTTAATACCAATTTCTTAGATTGTAGCTCGTTTTAAATGAAATTGTCTGTTATACTTATGTAATTTTGATGTTTTGAAGTGCATGAGGCTTGAGAACCTAAAATAGGGAAATGAAATCAAAAAGCCGAAAAAGGGCAAGAAGAAGACAAAATGTGGAACGCAAACTGAACATGCGGACCGCAAACTTAACATGCAGACTGCATAATGCTCAAGGGAACCACAAATCACCACATATTGTTTGGCCAATTCAAGCGAAGGAAATGCGGTCCATTATGCGACCGCATAACAAGTTTTCGTGCCGCATGATGGATCGCAAACCTCTAGGAGAAGTTCTTGGGATCAGGAATGCGATGGAAATATGAGGTCACATATCAACAATGCAGATCGCATAACCAAAATGCAACGTCTACCGGGAACCTAGGGTTGCGAAGATGCTATTGAACTGAAGAAAATGTGAACCGCAAGTCTGTTATGCGACAGATATGCGGTCGCATAATTGACCTGGAAGGGTATTTTTGTTCGAAACTGGCCCCGACTTTTAGCTCACTATAAATAGATTTATTAGGGTTTTGTGAGGCATCTGGTCTGAAAAAGGAGATACATTCCATGCTTTGAATATTCCCATCTTTTGGAAGCTTTGAAAGTGAAGAATCTTGCACTTTTGTAAGCACTATGACATTTAATATTCTCTTCTTTTTGTATTTTAGCATGTGTGCCTAATTTTAAATACTAAGGTTGCGGACCCTAAATGGGTGTAATGTTAATGGGTGTTTAACATTGAACATATATATATATATATATATATATAATGGTTGGTTGATATATATTTATTTCTCATTCTTCATTTATTGTTGGTGGTTGCAAACATTAACAAGTGCCATTATATTCTTTCTTTACTTGGAAAAGTGAATTAGAGTTTGGTAGAAGTAAATATGAAAGACTCAAGGCGTTAAACCTTGTTTAATAGAATCGCTTAGGAATAAGTGAGTTTTATTTGGCATAAATTGATCACTCTTAAAAGCAACTCTTTTATATTTGAAAAAATTATAAGGAGGAAATACTACCCAACTATTGAAAAATATTGGGTAGTTATTTAGAAATCATTTGCATATCAAAAGGACCTTCTATTAGAAATATATCATATTAACACCGATAGCATTACATTTCATTGAAGGGGACACAACCTTGGTTTAGTTTACCAAATTAATTACAATCATATTTGTTACTAGTTCACCCAATTATCATACAATAAACTACAATAGTCTTTCTACTCTAATGGAATAGAAATACGATTTAAGTTAAGTTTCACACTACTCAAGTACACTTTTCACTCCTATTCCCTGTGGGATTCCACCCCAACCTAGTTGGGTTACTATATTTGACATCGATCGCTTTATTCTATTTTAAAGTGTAATTTGAGCGTATCAATTCTCAGCACTTGACCATATTTCATAATAGTTCCCCTTTCCACATTCAAACATCATTATAATCATCAATAATAATAAGGCTTTCCATTAAAGACATTAAATACACATATGAGCAGTTTGGGAATCGTAGGATCAAAGAGTCTTTTCATACAATTTGGCATAACAACCTTTGTTCGATCTTGACTTGAAGTATTAACAGTATTAACACATATTCCATATTTTGAACACATCCTCAAATGATAATATGACACGATGAAGCATTTAGAATACTTATTGAACATATATCCTTCAACACAAGCGCATTTGGAATAGTCAATTCTATAATGATCAATTTGGGACTTCCACCAATCACATGAACACCGTGGGATTCAAGTCTAAGGAGAAGGGTTTTAGCCAACATACCTCAATTGAGCTTCCTTAAAGTTTAAAATGTTCCGGAATTCCTAGAAACTTCAATCTATTTTAGAAATATAGCAAGTTGAACCAAAATTAGGAAGACGACCATGATTCTAGCTCACTTGAGCATATTATCAAACACTAGGTGTCCATTAAGGTCTTTAAGTCCCTTTTTATGAAAGATTCCATCATCCCTCAACCTATTCTCTATCATTTTTATCTTACAACCTTCCTCCATTCTTTGATAACACATGCATGCAAGATGACAACCCCCACACACAAGAATTGTCTTTCTAATTATCCCCTTTTTAGTAAATTTTCAAAATTGAGATCTAGGACATAGATTCTTACCTTTAGGATGAACACTTTCCTTGTTAATCTTCAATGATTGAGCAAGAATTGATGGATAATAGGTCGAAGGTTACTTCCCCACACTAAGCACTCTTTCTCACTCTAAAAGTATCAAAAATTTGCTCAAAATGGACTATGGCATATGATTTAATGAAATAGGGTCGGGTTATAAAAACCTAAAAGTGAAGCCCCGGGATAGGATCTTCGGTCACACATGCGAGCGCATAATGATTTTGTAGTCCGTAAAATGGCAGCGAAAAATGGCCTCCAGAACTGGGCCGACCTGCTTCACTCTGAGGTCGTTTTGCGGCCCCCAGACCTATTCTACGGTTGCATAATGCGCCGCAAAACCTCCCTCCGCAAAATTCCAAGGTTGATTATGTGATAAAAGTGCCTCCCGTGAAATGGTTATGCGGTCGCATAACTGGCCGCGAAATTGACATCAAAAATTTCCTAAATAGCTACTTCACTTTGCGGCTGTTTTGCGGCCCATAGAGTGATTATGCGGCCACATAATGGACCGCAGAAATGCCCAACTCTAAAAAATATTTTCCTTCAACTCCCCAGTGCATTGTTCAATCCAAAAAGTACGAACCGCAGTGAGCTTGTGAGTCACGAAGAATTTCTACTATTATTAACCTCTAGGCCTACACTGGCATCACGGAACACTGGTTATAGGAAAAATTTTACGTTGCCTTACATGATATTTTTCAAGCAATTGACATAAAGGGTTAGCAATTTTGGAAAAATATTTTATAAACCACCTATAAAAACTAGCATGACCAAGGAAATTTCTTATTGCTTTGACAGAAGTAGGTGGTGGAAACTTCTCTATCACATCAAATTTAGCATGGTCCACTTCAATGCCCTTAATCTACACTAGGTGTCCCAAGACTATACTTTCATGTATTATGAAATGGCTCTTTTCCCAGTTTAGCACCAGATTAGTCTCCATATACCTTTTCAACACTCTTCTCGAATTTACAAGACAACCATCGAATCCATTCTCCACCATTGAGAATCTTCCATGAAGACCTCCAATATATCCTCTATCATATCAGTAAAGACGTCCATCATGCACCTTAGGAATGTGCCAGGTGCATTGCATAGGCCCAACGGCATTCTTCGAAAAGCATAGATTCCATATGGACAGGTAAACAACATTTTCTATCTATCCTCTAGGACAATAGAAATCTGGTTATAACCCGAGTATCCATCCAAGAAGAAAAAGTGGGACCTCCATGTATATCTGTCTAACATCTGATCAATGAATGCCAAAGGAAAATGGTCGTTTCGGGTGGCCCAATTCAATCTTCTGTAGTCCATACAAATTCTCCATCCCGTGACTATTCTTGTTGAGATAAACTCATTTTTCTCATTTTGCACCACACTCATTCCTTCTTTCTTTGGCACACACTGAACTGGGCTTAACCCAGTTTATGTCAGAGATTGGGGAAAATGATTCCCGTATCAAACCACTTGATCACTTATTTCTTCACAACTTCTTTCATATTGAGGTCAGCCTTCATTGATGTTCGATTGAAGTTTTGTTTCCATCTTCAAGTAGAATCTTATATATACAGAAAGCCGGCGGATACTCTTTATGTCTGCAATGGTCCAACCAATGCAGTCTTGCACTCCTTCAGAACCTGCAAAAGATGTTCTACCTGCACATCTAACAAACCAGATGAGATAATAATAGCTAAAGTCGAGTTAGGTCCAAGAAAGCATACCTGAGGTGAGATGGTAGCGGTCTCAACACCAACTGTGGTGGCTCATAGATCGATGGCTTAGCTGGAGAGGTATTTCTTTCTTCTAAGGGTAAAGGCTCGAATTTGATCTCTCTTTTCCAGTACCCTTGGCCTTCAAGATTCAACACCCACTCCGCCAACTCCTCAACATCCACCTCTTCTAAGTTCATGATGCAGGCTTCTAGAGGATATTTCACATTAACTACCTCATCTTCCTCCTCCAGAATCACATCTACAGCTTCAATCAGAGAGAAATCAGCAAACTCACTGGGTCGCCGCATGGACTTCTGCACATTGAATATTATTTCTTAATTGTTCAGTCTCATCTTTAGCTCCCCAGTTTCATAATCAATTAGAGCTATCCTTATGTCCAAGAAAAGCCTTCTCAAAATTATGGGAATCTCCTAATTAACTTGGAATGACAAAATCTACCGGAAACACAAAATTTCCAACCCGCACAAGTAAATCATCAAGTATACCCGATGGTCTCTTCATCGAGACCGTCCTGTCAGCTAGCTGTAGTAACATACATGTGGGCCTTGATCTTTCAAAGAATAACTTTTTATAGATAGATCAGGGAATAAAGTTTATGCTCGCCCCCAAATCACACAGTGCTTTAGCAAATGCATAGCTGCCTATGGTGCAAGGAATTGTGAAACTCCCTAGGTCGGATAGCTTCTCAACTATAGGTCTTGTAACCACATCACTACAGGTCTGAGTGAATGTCACAGTTGCTAGGTCTTGAAATTCGAAATTGCGAGATATCAAGTACTTCATCATTTTTGCATAACCAGGTTTCTCCCCAAGGCATCTATTAGTGGGATGTTCGCCTGAATCTGCTTCAACATCTGCATGAATTTTTTATATTGCTCATCCTTCTGATATTTGGCCAAAATTTGTGGAAAAGGTGTTGGAAGTCTCTTCCGGCCTGTGACTTGAGTTGGATTCTGCTCAGGCACTTTTTCAAATACTTTCTCCTGCACCTGCTCAGTTTCCTTCACAGCCTCTTTTTCCTTACTTGGTTCCTCCTAGGCCTATTGCATTGTTACCTCTATTAACTCAGCTGACTCATATACCTCAAGTGGTGTTGTCACATGTGTTACATTTGGTCGACTTTCTCAATCAATTTCTTGTTGTAGATCAAGATCTCTACCATTTCTTTGACTCACCTCCATCAGCTGCTTCAGAACCTGCTCGTTCGGATTGATATGTGTGTCTGGATGTAATGTCCCTTGAGGATGATTATTAGGAGCGAAAAATATCTGCCCTAATTGAACCTCAATGCCTTTTATAGTCGGGTCATGTGCAACAACCTTCTATTATATTCTTCCATTAGACCCAATGAGTTATTGTACTTTCCTTTAATTTCAGACAACCGATCTTCTTGTCTCCATATCTAGTGTTGTTAAGGTTGTTAAGCTAGCTGTTGATTTTGATGATTGTATCCATGTTGCATTTGGTAATGCATGACTTGACCATATGGTTGCATAGCTCCAGGATTGTTATTGTTGTTCTATTGTTGTTGTGTTGGCATGTACTACTGATTCTGCTACCCCCTATTCTGACCATCTTGTCTCTGGCCTCCAAAGTTTCTCACATAATTCATATTCTCATGGTAGATCTGGCTATCACTTTCACCACTCCACGAGCACACATATTGTTGGTTAATACATGGTGTGCACAATCCTTCATTTGTTGTGTCAACTATGTGTACTTGCTAGCCTAATTCATCAATCTTCTTGGTAAGGATACTCATTTAAGTTACCAGAGTGGACATATTCTCAGCTGTGGAGTTGTTCAGGTCTAGATCTACTGAAGTGAACTACGTGAGTGATTATAGCGTCTCTTTTCATCCATCTTGAGTTCTGATCCATTTTTTCAAGTAGGACATTACATTCTCGAATTGATTTTCTCAAAAATGCTCCACATGTTAAAGCATCAACATTGGCCTTTAAAATGTCTGCCAATCTCATGTAGAATATTTGTCCCAAAATCTGATCTGGAATGCCATGATGTGGACACTTAACGAACATCCCTTTGAACCTCTCCCACGTTTCTTTCAATGTTTCAGCTTGTTTCTTCCTGAAACTCAATATTTCATCAACATGCTTGTCAATCATATTAGGTAGGTAGAATATATTCAAAAACTGTTTAACTAATTCTTCCCAAGTAGTAATGGAGTTTATGGGGAGAATTAAGACAAGTCTGAGCCTCTCATATCACTGAGAATAGAAACAATAACATTCTGATTGCTTTCAGTGTCACATTCGGTTGCCTTTGCATGACACAAACTGACAAAGAACAAAATTCAAGTGCAGTTGTGGATATTTAATGTAAGACTTCAAGAACAGTCTCTTGTTCGGTAGCAGATGTAGCATGTTGTTCGTAATTTGAAATGATTCTGCTTGTATCTGAGGGACTGCAATTGTGGTTGCCATATTTTCAGCGGTGGGTTGTGCCCAATCATAAAGGCTGCTTATGGAACAAGAGGTTCCACACCCTGATTTTTCGGGTTATTCCCATTGTCTCTGTTGTTTTAATTGTCCATAATGTCACCCATGTCTAGTTTGATTTGTTCGGTTGGGTTATGTTGTCATTTTTCCTTCTTGTTTGCTCGATTTAATACCCTGAAAGCTTTCCCAGGGTCCGGTAAAGCTTCAAATAATTCACCAGCCCTTGAGGAGTTTTTAGGCATGCACATGTAACACACAAGACTACAAACTTTAGAATTTCAATATAATAAATTTCAATTCAAGAAAGCTGACTAAACTAAGAATTCTACCATTTTTTCCTGGTCATCATTAATAATATTGTTAATTCACAGGCAACGACGCTAAAACTTGATCACGTTCAACTATGCTTTATAAAAAGGACTAAGTGATCGTTGCAAATATAATCGGGTTTACAAGTCCGTAGTCGAATCCCATAAGGAATTAACCTACTAATCACGACAACTAGTTTCGCAAGAACTTGATTAATCAACCTTCAAAAATTTTAAATAATAATTTGAGTGGTTACTAACTAAGAGCAAATTAATTAAAATGATGTAAATTTATAACTAGAGGAGTAAATATTGTAAACAAGATTGGAAAAGTCTAGGGTTATGATTTTTTCAATTGTTGAAATCTTCCCCATTACGTTTCCTATAAATTCTCCTAAGTATTCTCAATCGATCGTGAGTATTTTGGGTGTTATAATTCTCTTTCGAGTAATTACTATAATTTACAATATGTATTCTTTTGAACTATGTTAGCAGGCACTAATTCACTTCTCACTATGATCGCGCTAATGTTTCGTTATTCCTATCCTACCTTTAAACCCTCCGTATTGATTTCTCATATACGTTACGAGTGATGTTGTTCAACAATTACATAAATGTATGCCCTCTTCCAAGAAATACACACTAAATATGCACAATTATTTGAGAGTTCTTCAGTTAACAACAATGAACATGTAGTTGAACAAGTAAAGGAAAGTCAATGGCAAACTTATATTAAACACAATGAAAAAATCATCTTTCAAGAGGTTCCATCAAAACCTAGATGAGAAATTTAGCTACTAATAATTGTATAAATAATATTCAAAAAAATTAAACAACAAATTAAAGAGGAACGAAGGGAAAACTGGTTTGATTCCTTGCTCGAAAGTGTTTTGTAGCCTTTTTGCTTCTCCAATAATTTCCAACACTTCCTCAACTCGTTTAGGGAGTATTTATATATTAGAGTTGAGGTCCTTCAGTCTAAATCCAAGTCAGAGTATTTTTTAATCGCGCACATAAGGGCACCGGGCGCCAGACCTTGCGAGGCCAGGCTTGTAAAGCGCTTAAAAGAAAAGAATCAAAATCTGTTAGTAATAGATGAATGGATCAAAGTAATTACACAATTGCCTATGCCCTACGGTGGGCACCAAGTTGTTTACCCGTAAAACGGTAAAGTTGAATGTGTAACGTGGTTTATAGACATGTGAATTAATTTGATCCAGAAATATAAAATAAATAAGAACAAAAATAAGTTTATAAAAATGATTTAAAGGAAATACAATTTTGGCTATGAGTTTGGCTTCTCCTATAGCATTAACAAGAACAATATTAAGAATAAAGTAAAGAGAGCAGTTTGATAGAATAAGAGCTGATTCTAGCTTTTGCGTACAGAATATTTCATGTCCTATAATGGACACAAATTCTCATATTTATTGCTTTATCAAGGGAGACTCCCCAAATCAAGCCCTTCTTGAATGAGAATAAAACACATGTTGGTAGTTGTATAATGGTTGGTAATTAATATAGAAATTTCTTGCAACGGTTGCTTATTGAATGATGTCTTACCCAACCGATGTTTTCTTTTCAAATCTTCGTTGTCGCTTCTAATACCGTCAGAATTTATACATTACGGAACACATGTTTGTATTCGATGTCAACTATTTATTGACTCATATATTAGATGTCTTCAATTACACGTGTCACCTTGTCATTCATCTACCTGACCAATTTTACCCCATAAAGGCACATCAAGGACTTTTGGCTAGATGCAACTTTGTATGTTGTATGCTTCCCCATATGTCCACCGTAGCGGACCAAGATTTTATTCCAGCGGAATTAAACTGGAAATATTATTATATCCATAAGATGATAGTCTAAAATAAAAATTGCAGTGTCCAACCAAGTGAATTTTGTATGTTGCTCCTTTCTTTCTTTCCGTCGTGCCCACAGAAAAATATTATTTTGAGGTGCTATTTTTTTCTTATAAAAATAGAAAAAAAAACGTCTTTTTTGTATTTGTAATCTATAATATAATTATAATAATATGATATAAAAGTAACAATTTCTAACCATCTATAATACTAAAGTCTTCTATTTTTAATATTTATGCGTATTGATAGTCTACCAATTTTGAAAGATTCATAACTAAAATAAAAATAAATAAACAAATCATTAAAAAAAATTACTAGAGAAATAAATAAATATATAGAACTAACCACACGTCTAGGTTGTAAAGGAACAACTGAGCTAACAATTTTAAATTATTAAATGAACTAATTTGACATAAATAAGAAAAAGGAAATGAAGCTAATAAACTAAAGTTGTACACGGTGTAGTGGTGTACCCGTGCGCCGAATTGTTCTAATTCTAATGTACCAAATGTTCGCATGATTCGACCAGTTGCGCTCAACAGAACTAGAAGCCAAGTGCAATGGGAAAAATTGAACCTGCTTAACCAAGCATCGTGGCAGTGTCAAGTGGATTCAAATACAATTTACAAAGAAAAAAAATATGACGAAGCAGATTCAATTGAATCCTCTTGGGTCCTCCCCTCTATCACAATTGTGTGGAACAATTTATTTTATGAGAATTAGTGTAGATAATAACTTTATCATTGTTCTCGTTTAGATATTCTTGAAATCAAAATTTCAGAATTTTATAAAAGAGTTTGGGTCCAGATCTGTGAACAGTTCGTGCAGGGTTGTTTGTATATTGGGCTCTGACATATTTGGCTGATTGGCCGAAAAGTATATCAACTTGTAGCTAAATCTAATAAAATACACTAACAAGTACAAATAGTATTGGGTCTTTTAACTTTTAGCCTGCGTCAGAAATTATTTATATTCGCTAGCAGAAAAAATTAATAAAATTTATATAATTTTTGTATATAACATACATAATATGGGTTCTATTAACTATTATTTTGAGAGCGACTATACTTTGTAATCTTCTGTGCCGCCCATTCACCCTTCCCTCCATAGTTGTTGTAATTGTTCCGCTTCTTCCTACTTATCTCCTTTCACAAAAGCTCCACCTTTCCTCTGCCCTTCACCATTTTTATCAACCTTCAAAACACTTGAATCTGAAATTCTTTTACACGAAATCTTATATATATATATATATAGAGACCAATTCAATAAAATAAAAGGATAAAACTGCATAAGCATAAAATACTCATGTCGAGGAGGAGGATAATAAGGAGGAGAAGGAGGAGGCTGTTTATATATAAATTTTACAACAGACAATATATACTCATGATATACGAATATACTCTTGATACACTAAGGATACACTACGAAACTCAAGAACGATGTATATATAACTTTTATACACTGTATAACATACAATTTTTGTGTATATATATAGAGAGAGCACACATTATGTATAAATATTATATAATTTACGTCTCTAACAAAAAGATTTCCCACACATAAATCACCATAACCACCAATAAATACCATTAGAGATATTGTAGCTCTGCTAAGACCACAACTAACACTACTTTCCCTTCTTTACAAACTAGATGGTCCGTGTCCATGCCGTGCACGGGCATTTGTCCAACATAGTTGTTTTTATTACTCGTACAACTAAAACGTTACCACATAAATATCAAACACTAAGAAGATAATTCTCATATAAAATTACACCTTTATCCAATTGCATTAAGAAAAGAAATGAAAAATAAAATAAAAATTCAAGCCTTTAACATAATTTCAAAAAAAGGGGCAGTTTTCTCAAGTGCTTGAACGTCTATGCATATGAATTGTCTCAGAAGAATGAATTTGAGTTATTCCTCTTTATTGGTCTTCATTCTCTATAAAACACTTCTATGCACTTAGCAATAACAGGTACCGCAGATCAGCTTGCAACAGTGTCATGCATAGATTTGAGTTTAAACCCAGGAAAAAATAAACTACATGTAGAAAAATACATATACCTAGTTCAAACCCTAGGAAAAATGGGTTACATATCAAATTTACATATACCTTACTAGTCTCAGGATTCCTCTTGAAACGACTCTAAAATGATGCACATACAATCATGCAGAACTAGTGTGTATCTCAAACTGCATATACATATGGCTATACAAGATATCCTCCTTTATTAAGTGGCAAAGGATGTTATTCATTTATCAAATAACTTGGTTTTCCAAAGTTGAGGATGAATTACAGCAAGCATCTCTATCCCACTAATCTCAAATCTTTGAACAAATTGAACGGGTAGATCAAAATGACGCAACTAAATGAAATCATGTAGAAACATTACGTCAAATGAAAATATTAGAAGCACATGATGAAGAAAAAAGAATAAGTCATGGTAAAACTTTTAGATGAACCAATAGATGTAACATATACAAAGAACGTTACAACAACAATAATATATCTAGTGTACTTTTATAAATGAAGTATACGAAGGATAGTGTGTATATAGTATTTAACACTATCTTGTGCATATAAATAGACTATTTTTGAAAGTCACTCGACTCAAGAAAAGCAAAGTCACTACATAAGAGAATGATACGTACCTTTTTGCCAAGTCTACTCTTTTGTGTTGCCTCTCTGTTCTGAACAAGTTCCCTTAGTGTATTCAAAGAAAACTTGATTAACATTTCGTACTTGTACACAATTAAATTTTTATTAAATTTAAATCTACAAGTAATTTGGAATTGTTACGCCTCGCAGTATTACGTCGATGTTATGCTTCGCAGTATTAAATTACGACGATATTGCACCTTGTAGTATTGTACGTTGAATTTGGCGTAAGGTAATTAACATCAATCCAAGTACAAGATTATTTGAAAACTATAAGGATTATGTTATTTCAAACAAATGATAAGTAAAATTGTGAAGGTGAGAGGGGAAGCAAGTTAAAGAAAACGAGTTTCGTTGAAAATGGCCAATTTTGGATAAAGTACGGGTCGAGCAATACTACCCGATAATTATGGACTAGTATCATACAAGGTACCATATGACCGTGATAATATGATATATAAAGTATATTAAAAATGAGTAGTATTTTTAGATAATTTGAGATCATTTTTAAATTATACGGGTAATTGATTAATTACCGGGTAACGGGACATTACCCAGTTAACTAATAAGTGGGTAAAGATTGATAATCTTCACCCCACTCCCCACGTGGAAGTAGGCCACTATTCAAATACATGACTAATTAGTCATATATGCTTAGTAGGCTAAAACGTGTAAATCATTAAAGACTTATAAGAATAGTTTGGTTCATTTTAAAAGCTTGGTCCACTTTAAAAGCTTGGCTACCTTTAAAAAAAAAGCTTTGTTCATTTGGACGAAAGGATCAGATCTCATTGTTCATTTGGACAAAAGTATTAGAAAGTCCATTAGTCTTGTTCATATATCATCTTAGTTCAAAACGTTAAGGAGAAGAAGCTTCCTTTCCCACTAACTAATTCCATCGAAATAATTCAAAGAAGCAGAAGCCTATTTTCGTTCAAAATACTTCAGCATAGTTCCAACGAGATTTTGCGGTTCTAAAGGAATACGGTGTAATCTTTTCCCAGAACGTCATGCGGATTTTTCCCTACTCCAGATATGTTTAGGATAAGCACTTCCTTCATTTTGTATGATCTCGTAATTACACGAGTTTGATAACTAGGTATAAAGAAAAATTCATATCCCGAAATTTACGTATATTTTTCTAGTCTTGTAAGTTACCATATTATCCTTATCAGGACTTCATATCCAATTGAGTATTTCCTTCTTCCAGACAAGAGAGCAGAGAGTTTATATATACAGTATTAAAGTATTTTCATTACCATCGAGCTATAATAGATGGGCAAGCCCCTATTGGGCAACATCTGATCAGATGATAAGTTATATTTCGAGCCTACTGTGGCCGAGCGCCTATGAGAGAGCCCAGTTGGTCGAGATACATCGGCTATGAGCGAGCCTACTACGGCAGAGCATATATATATATATATATATATATATATATATATATATATATATATATATATATATATATATATATATATATATATATATACCGAGCCTTATAGAGTCGGACATCTATTTTTTTTACTATATTGAGAGAGTTGAGTCAGTATCAGCAGGTAAGCATAACTTCAGGTTATCTTTGACTTCCCGTTACTTTCAGTTGTTATATTATCAGTTCAGTTCAGCTTTCAGTATATTGCCTTACATACTCGGTACATTATTCGTACTGACGTCCCTTTTGCCTGGGGACGTTGTGTTTCATGCCCACAGGTCCTGATAGATAGGTCTAGAGTCCTCCAAGTAGGCTATCAGCTCAACGGAAGGTGTTGGTGCGCTCCATTTGCTCCAGAGTTGCTCATGTGGTCAGTAAGATTAGGACATGTACTGATTAGTATGGCGGGGCCCTGTCCCGACCTTTATGACATATATGTACTCTTAGAGGCTTGTAGACATATATCGTGTACGTGAAAGATTGTACGGCCTTGTTGGCCTATGTTTTGGGTTTATAAATGATAATGTTGGCCTATTAGGATCGTATGTCACGTGTATGTGATGATGTAATAAGAAATATATGTTACATTGGTACTCGGTTGAGTAAGGTATTAGGTGCCCGTCGCTGCCTATCGATTTGGGCCTTGACAAAAGTGGTATCAGAGCACTTCTGTCCTAGGGAGTCTACAAGTCGTGTCTAGTAGAGTCTTGTTTATGGATGTGTCGTGCACCACACTTATAAGAAGGAGGCTACAGGGATTTAGGATTGTAACTCTTTCTTCTTACTCTAGATCGTGTGATAGAGCTCAGTTGTAAGAATTCAAACTCTTAAATTCGATTCTATTTGTAACACGACGATACCTACATTCAGAAAGACGATCGATAAGAGATATAGCTGTGGAAGTGTTGAGTTAGAGGAACTCGATTTTGCATCATATTTATGATGATTAAATGTAAGGTCTCCAGCAAATCATGTGTGTTAAGACGTGTGAGCTTCTGGAAAAAAATATCCTTAAGGTAGGAATATCTATCCACCCCTATGGTGAAAGGCAATGAGAGATTAAGAAGATAGATACAAGTTTCAACAAGTAAAAGAAGCAAGATGAAGAAGGGTACGGGGTGCCCAATTAATGAAGATTATCAGTATTTATAATTCAGGCAGAGGAATATAAGCATTTTGAGTTACCTTCAATTGTAATGGAGGTTTATACAATTGATCACAACCATTTCAGTTATTCCCTATGGGGGCTGACATGCGTAGTTTAACAGAATGATGGGATATTAGGATCCGGCTGGGGTTAGAGTAACCCAAAATGGTGAATGGATTATTTGTGTTAGTTGACATTTACGAAGGATAATGCAAATATGGTAATAGATTTCCTTGTGAGACACCCATATGGTACATTCCAAAATAGTACAGCTAGATATGAGTACTACAATGATAGGCACTGGAAGCCTGGGAGGGATAACTATTATCTTAGTGTGGCTCCCGCCCCTATTAGAGAGTGAATGTTAGGCAACCCGAAGATCCAGTGGATGGAGCAAAGGGGAGCTAAAAAACCAAAAGAATGTCTTGTTAAAGTTTTTAGAATAAGGTGATAGACAGAAATGTTAGCAGGAAAATAAGAAGAGAGTTAATGAAACATTATGAGTAAGATGTGATACATGGATGACAACGGTAGATCAAAAAGATGACAGTATCATAGAGTCCAAAACAAGGAAAGGAAAATACGAGAGGTAACAGGCCTTGAGGCAACAAAAGATTATAGATCGTGAAGTCACATCCTCATTTCGAGAAATAAGTTCGTGACTCTAACGTAATTACCAAAAGGAAAAGTTAGACCCAAGAGTAATAGAAATTAGTGTGGATTGGTGAACAAGATAAACTAAACATGAATTAGGGACTGAGTGATTTGATAATGGTTGGCATCACGAGAATTTCAAATTGCATTACGGCAATAATAGAATGGACAACAAAATAAAATTCATGAGAAATTCAGAGAATGATCATTCAGGAAGACACTTCCCTAAAACAAGAAATATGAGCAAAGTTAAGCTTAAGGGACTATATGTGCCAGTTACACTAAGTGTCACCCTCGCGAGTAAGGACATTTTTTATCCTTGGTACAGAAGGATTACCACAAGGCGAGTAAGGGTCATCGATGATGTGAAAAGACGCCAAAGATGAAGAGGTAAAACATTTATATATAGATCATCGTAGTACTAAATGTTAGTACTCCCCTAAAGAGAGGAATATGGAGTGGTATGCCATGAATTCAGAATTAAGTAGTGCTAGTAATCATGGAATGATAAAGGAAAAATGCGGTAAAAACGAAAAAGGAATGAGACTACAATTATTCAGCTCCTATGTATATGCTACTATTCTAGAACATGAAGCAAGCACGACGCCAAGGAGAGGAAGTAGGGGTTCCAGCCCGGGATATTATTGATAAATAAAGAGCCAACAAAAGATGTAAGTTAAGACAAAGGAAATAACCCAAGAAAGATTATGCGGAGTATTGATATGAGAACAGATCAACGAGCAGTTCGTAGTTGATTCAGGAAGAGTCTTGTTATGGCTAGACAAGAGGATAAAGACAAATCAGCAGATCAATACAAGATAAACACAGGGAACCCCAACATGGGGAATTCGGCCTCGCAGTTATGACATTGAGGTATATTCGTATAAGAGTTGGGGAAGTTAAAAAGGTACCGTATGAGAATTACAAAAATAAAAAAGAAGGTCACTGGGAAGACAGTCAAAATATCAGTTTAGAAGCAACCCTACAAGCAAAAGGACACGGAGGTAAGCAACTACGGATAATTATAGGCAAGGAAGGACATCAAAAGGTCCGTAATAAGCTCGCAACTTTACAAGAGTCAGAAGGTCCTCCTTAAGTACTACAATGGAAGACTAGCCGAGGAAATAAGAAAGAAGGCTTCAACCTAAACATAGAAACTCGAAGTAGAAATGGTTATGCAAAAACAGTCTCACTACAAAAATTGTACGCACTCCAAAAGAAAGTGGCACCTACCATGGCCAATAAACGGGGAAAAAATTAAAGGTAATATTTGAGAACATATGAGTTGCACAAAAAAAAAAATCAGCATGCGTGGGAACTAGGATAAGTTAAGTATGCATGCAAGAAGGGGGCAGAAAGACCAGAAAAAAATATATAATTGCGTACATTTAAAGAAAGCTAAGAAGGAACGAAAGAAATTATTCGATCAAAGATCCCGAGTTGGTGACGTTATGAACGCACTTAAGAGTTTGGAGTTTTATACTTGCAGCATATATAGCCGTAGAAGATTCTGGTATACGTTAAAAGAAAGAATTGAGCCCAGGTCATAGACGAAGGATTGAATTGTTAAAGGATTGTGTCATGGATATTCCACAACGCCCATGAAGGACTAGGGTAATGACAAATGAGAGGTGCAAGTATTATAAAAGAGCTCTAAGTTATGGACGTGAATCACACCTAGGTGGAATGGAGGTCATGAAAGATATAGAAGATACGATGCTAGATTTTAAGGTAAGTAAGGTAAATATGAA
Source organism: Nicotiana knightiana (assembly GCA_005239525.1). Taxonomy (NCBI): domain Eukaryota; kingdom Viridiplantae; phylum Streptophyta; class Magnoliopsida; order Solanales; family Solanaceae; genus Nicotiana; species Nicotiana knightiana. The sequence continues at coordinate 43,222 of ML431525.1, forward strand.
CAACGTACGAGATACTCAAAGGCAGAAGATCGTGAATAGTCTATACTTCGGATAAAAGGCTAGAAGCGTGGGGATTCAGTATCTAGGAATAATAGCGGCATCGTTAGTAGCATAACTTCCAACCTATGGTTTCTAGGTATCAAGAGATATGGCCAAGAGAGTAAAGAAGAGTAAGAGACAATGTGATGTCTCGCTTGATGTTCCAAAATCACATAAGGAGATCCGTGTGCAAGCGAGTTGAATGAAGGTTGCGAGTAGTATCAATGAATATGTAGGTCGCAAGCTAAAATATGGTAAAGCGACAAGGTTTTAGGAAGACAGGAGTAAGGATAAAAAAGGGCAAGTGAGAAGATGATGAGAATGGATAAAGTCATTACGATTAAGCCATGAAAACAAGAGAGCTGATGGTTTCTCTAATTTATACAAAGCTTAGTATAGCCTTGTTGACCCATGTCACTTCATAGTTTTGAAGATTGACAAATGGCTGACCAGTTGAACCAGGTCCATCAGAGCACACATCTTGAACTGAATAGCTGGTACATGAACCGTATATGCATAGTAGATATTTGTGAATTGAATATCAATGAACCAAGAGATTGTCTCCTAATGTGAAAAGGTTGCAAATTGATGAGAAGATTGAAGTCGAATTCAGCAAGGAAAGTAACAAAAGAAAGGAAGTTGAGTTTGATATGAATTTGTTCACCCAGGTAGAGTTGGACAAGAATTGGACGATAAGCTCAACTGACTCTATAAATACTCGATGTATTTCTGCTGGAATTCTAAATGCACAAAAGCTGAAGTGAATCAAAATCTGAAAGAAAATTTCCCTGAGTTATTTTGCTAGCAGAATCATTGTGCGATTCAAAGGCTACAGTTTAACTAGAAGAACCAGTTCCATCTGATTAATTATTGAGTCTAGTTGATTGTAGTAGGAG
>MDKJ01197590.1:0-10145 GCA_005239525.1 Nicotiana knightiana
TTGTATCCTTGATTTCCTTAATTTTGTTTAGCTGAATTGTACATATCGCTTCTTTCATAAATGACACACACTAGGATTTGGCCAAAGGGGTAATTGATAAATTGGGCTAAAATATGGCCATAGCCCAAGCATTCGTCTTTAGATTAGTGAACTTAATCTTAGACAATCTTCTACATATCTTTTAGGTTGAAAAATACATATTTAGATTGAAATTTAGTAAATAATCAAGTATTACTTCAAACGACCATAACCTACATTGGGGAGTGGCAACTCGTGCCCCCGACCCTTAACTCCAAATAATTAATAAAAACGCACAAAGCAATCACGGGTGCATTTCATGTGACGTGTTTTCCATGTGTTCAAAACAACAAGTGTCACGCCATCGTGACTTGTCCAAGATAAATCCATAAACGTCCTAATTGATCTTAAAACTAAATTGTTCCTTCAAATAGAAAACATAAAGAATAATCAAACATCGCCTCAAATAGACACTATAAAACCGTCACGACCATAGTCTTGACTACGTAATCTACACTCGGGTGCGACAACTCATTTTCCCGTCTTCAACTTCAAACTATATTAAAATCACGTGTTGCAATTGCGGGTGCATTTCATGTGGCATAATTGTAACATGTCCAAAAGCATAACTAGTGCACATTCTCGTGACTTGTTTTCAAGATAAATCCATACTTATCAAAAGCGGCTAAATTTCAAAGAGTTTAAATCTACAATAGGCTAAAACACGTAAACAATTAGATAATTTAGGCCAAATATTAATAGTAAGCGACCGTGCTAGAACCACGGAACTCGGGAATGCCTAACACCTTCTCCCGGGTTAACAGAATTCCTTACTCAGATTTCTGGTCGCAGACAAATCAAGACAGAGTCAGAATTTCCTCGATTTGGGATTTTAAAAATAAAACGGTGTCCCGGAGCATCGTCAAAAATCCGGGTGGCGACTCTGAAAATTAAAATAAATCCCAAATCCGAATAATATCACTTTAATTAGAAAAACTCTCTTATTACCCTTCATTAATTAGGGGTAGTGAAAAAGGAGGTGTGACAAATAGGTCAATAGTAATCCTCAAGAAATATTGTAGAATCCATATTTGAAAATCTTAGCTAAGGGACCATTAAGACGGGCAAAGTCTTGGCCGGTTTATCTTGTGAATGGACACAAATTTCACATTTCATGGGGTGAAGGAAGAAGTACATATAATAGTGGGGTGTGTGTTTGTGGCACTGGACAAGATGGTATTATAAGTGAATATTATGGTGTTCTTAAGGAGATTATTGAATTAGAATGGCCAATGACATCAACTATGAAGTTATTGTGACTGGTTTGATCTCTCTAAACATGGTATGAAAGTTGATAGCGAATTTGGTATTGTCGAGGTTCGGAAAAGGGAAGATATGGTAAATTAGACCCTTTCATCTTTCCTGAAATCGCAACTCAAGTTTATTATGCAAATCACCCTGAAAAGAAAGGAGATAAAGCTGATTGGTGGGTTGTTATAAAGACAAAGCCAAGGGGAGTTGTGGATGCAACACATAATCTTGAAGTTGCTTACCAAGAAGAGCAATCACATGTAAGTGTAAGTGTAGAGGATGAACCCATTGATAGCCTACAAGATGATCAATTTGTTGGTGAAGAGGTCGATATGAGTAGTATCCAATCAGTTATCAATGAAGATGGATATGATTTAATTGAAGATGAAGATGAAGTAGCAAGTGAAGCAGAGGAAGAGTTTTTTGATAGTGAAGATTCACAACATTACTTTCAAACCCAGGAGGAGGACGAAGATGAAGATGACACTAAGACTATTAGTTTATCAATTTTTATAGCTTATTTGTAATATTGTATTTGGTTTTGACAATAGTTGAAATATGTCATGTGGATACATCTATTTATAGTTTTAATATTCAGCTTTTCAGTAGGTTGTTTTACTTCTATGCTTTTAGTAATTCATTTGAGATCTATAAACATATATTTATTTATGTGATCTTAGCTTAACAACTCTCTCTATTGAGATCCATATCACTATGTTATTCATTTGTTGTACATCTATTATATCATTAATATATTATATAAATGTACTTTTATTTTTTTTTTTTTTTTTACAGATGGCAGGTGTAGGGTCTAAAAAAGGTGGACAATCTGGTGGTAAAGGAGGAAAATCACATAAAAGAAAGTCAGATGCCATAGAGCGACAACCAGTTCAGTTTCCTCCCATAATCCCATCACGACCCCTCTTATCTCATAATGGACCACCTTAGTCGTGAAGTCAATCGACCTCAGCCGCACATCACTGAATCTATTCCTCCAATAATACCTTCACGACCCCGTCTATCTCATTCTGCTCAAGTTCATATTAAATGACAATTCCTTGCCTCATCCTATTCTTGAAAGTCGATCCCGGCCTCATAACACTACATCTCAACCTCAATCTAATGAATCCCAGCCTATAAATCAAGAAACTGAACCACTGATGTCTCCACCGGCCAATATGACTCCGACCACCTCGTGTAGTACGGTTGGCAATAGCGATGACGAGCATCGAATTGGATTAAACCTGAAGCGGATGGGTAAGTATACTAACTTGTATTTTTATTATTATATAAAAGAGAAAGATTCGACATTTTCATTCATGACCTACACAATGTTTTATGATTGATGACTACTGTATTTTATGTAGGTTTGATCCTCATAAGCCAGTTATTGAAGGTATTGCTACTTGCATTCGTAGTAAATTTGAGTTGGCTAAACCGTCTTGGAAGAAGTTCCCACAATCTATTCGCGATATGTGGTTTGAGGAATTCAAGGTAATAAAATTTATAATGTGTTTTTAAACCTAAGTTGTCTCAATACATATGCATTTTATGTATACCAAAAGCGTTCTTTGAGTTTTCTAACACAAGTACTGCTATCCATAAGTTACTTCTTCAATAGTGACCAGTGATTAGAAGGTCTGAAAAGTTGGTCAATGGCCATTGCCTTAAGAACAACAATAGAAGAAATAGAAAGAAGTAACTTTTATGCATAACAAGAGTGACCTTGCGGTTTTCAGAAATTAGATGCATACTTTGTTGGACTGAGAGTTTAAAGCAAGTACATAATGGTCAAAGTCATCCACGCAAAACTCCTCTTGTAACTGTTGGTGGAAGAATGTTTTAGCTTTTACAGCGGCATGAACCCATTTAAGAGAAGAACTGAATGTGTTAATTGAGTTATTTGTTGTTGGAGGGGGCAGTGGTGGGTTCAATTTTTGACTTCTGTATCTGGTGTAATAGAGGTTATATTGTATTGAAACTACTAAAAATTATTACTTTAGAAGTGGAAAACAGGTGTTCCAAAATATAAGAGGCAAACATAAATGTGCTGCTGCAAATAGGAGTAAACATAAATGTTGTTTAGCTCTGTCATAGAACAAGTTTTATTGAAAAGGACTGATGGTTACTACAAGTGGTTTAGCTCTCTCCTCTATTCTTGTTGTAAGGCTTCAGCAAATCACATAATTAGTATGTGAATTGTGTGTCTAAGTGGGAAGAGTTTGTTGTTTGAATATCTAGTAAATAAATGATAGTTGAAGAAAAGAACTACCGACCATGGACCTCCAAACAAGGTGGGTTGCTCTGATGGTAAGCATACTCCACTTCCAACAAGAGATTGTGAGTTTGAGTCACCCCACTTGTGGATTATACTTTGTTGTTGTTGGTTTGAGATTGTATGACTAATGCAATTTTTATTTGATACATACAGAAAAAATTCAGATGGCTCCCTCACTTTAATCAAGTTATACGAGACAATTTTGAGAAAAGAGCAGCTGCAAGAATGACCCAACTTTTTCAAGATGTTAGAAAAAAATTGCCCGTGAAACTAAATTGGATGGGGGATGATGTATTCAATGAGATAAAGGAGTATTGGGAGTCTCCTAAATTCAAGTCAAAGTCCGAACAAAACACAATGAATCGTGATTCAACTGACGACGCCTCAGTTCATACAAGTGGTTGTATACCTCATCGAGTGATTTGGAAGAGACTGGTAATATATAGATCTTTTTAAATTTATTTCTTCAAGAAAATAATATCATATTCAGTGTTTGTAACATAGTATTTTCCTTTATTTTCAGAAGGAAGCTACCGGAAAAGATCCTTCAATTGCAGAATTTTATTTTCAGACTTATCGCACAAAAAAGGAAAAATGTTGGGTAAATGAGAAAGCCGAAACTGCTTATGTAAGTGTTCCTTCTATTACTATATTTCTCATTTATTTTTCCTTTTATGGATCACATTAACTTATACTATGTTGAAGAATGCTACTTTTAAAAAATAGAGTTAATTGTGTAGGAAATTTAAAGCCCTACTGTTACTTACCCTCCCTCACTTCACTATCAATGTCAATGAATTTGATAATCATACAGAAATTTAAGAATGAATAAGCCACCGGGGAGAGAAACACATGGGTGGGGCTTTAACTTGGAAAATTGAGAATAATATTGTTAAGTGCAAAATGAAAAAAGCATGATGATATGTAAGGATAGGAATGACACAGTTTTCTTTCTTTGTTAAGTGCAAAATGGAAAAAACATGATGTATGCAAGGACATGAATGACACATTTTTCTTTCTTTGTGGTAATTGCTGTTCATGGCCAAACATTCTTTGGCTTGGATAAGTTCTCTATTGTGCTTGCTCTAAAATCAGCCAACTCAAAACGGAGAATAATTGCTGGGTTCAAACTAGATAGTGTTTAAACTCTATGAATCATTACTGCAGTTTGAAGCTATAAGGATTTGAACCCATGATATGTTCCTGTGGTTCAAAAATTCAAGTCTTTGAATTAACTATGATGATTTCTTCAGTAAAATGCAAAATGGTACTTTTTTTGTTTGTCCCCTTATATAATATCTCAAATAACTTATTTTTGGTGCAGAATAATTTTGAAAAAAATAAACAAGAACTTTCCTCTTCTCAAAGTGCATCAACTGAGGTGAGGTAGTAGACACTAATTCAGCAAGCCGATTAAGTGAAATGGATATTTGGGTGCAATCTGTTGGTGGAATGAAAAAAGGAAGGGTTGCAGGTCTTGGTTCTTTGGGTCGATCTGTAAAAGCACTTAAGTATTCAACATCAACTTTATCAGGAGAAATTGATGAGATAATTAAATCTCAAGTGCATGCTTTCAATGCTGACTTATATGCTCAGTTGCAAGAAGAGGGTCGTAGAAATAAAAAGATGAGGAAAGAATTAGACTTATTGAAGAAGTATGTGAATTTCAATGCATCTTCAAATGAGTTATCATCTCAAGAAGACAGTCAAAGATCTGAGAATGAAAGTGACGATGACTCCGATAATGTGAATGGAAGTGGTTCTAACCCTGGTAACGTGAATGAAAGTGACTATAATCATGATTGAGATGTTCATTAAACTATTAAGTTTCACATTTGATACATTTTGATTTTTTATTAAGGATTATATGATATTACATTAACATTATGAATTATGTTTTTTCTTTTTTTATAATTATATTAGACGTGTGTTGAATGATTATGATAATATAGTTGAATTGTACCAATATAAGCTAGAATAAATTAAAAATAACATCCTAAAAATGCATAGATTACTTGCGAATTTTCATGGGAAAATCTTATCAAACGCGTCAAATTGACGGTAAATTTCCCTGTAAAAAAACTACATGGGGATTTTTTTTACCAATATTACATACGAATTTTCCTACGAAAATATCACTTATGGATTTTCTTGGGGATCTCAAATAATTTTTCTGTTTCATTGGAAATCTTACATAGTGATCTACCTGCAAATTATTACTTGGGAACTTTGCAGGGGTTTTACATGCAATATTTTTATGGGAATTTTCTTGCGAAAATGTGCTCCTGCGGATTATAGATGGGGATTTTCAAAGAATTTTCCTGCGGAAATATTCACAAGAAAATCCCTTTCGTTAATAAATTTTCACCTAAAATTTCCTACGGACTTAAGGATTTTCATGAGGAATTACATGCGAATTGCTTCCTACAAAAATTCCCAGGAAAAATCCTTTTTTTACGAATTTTTGCCCAAATATTATTGCGATTTATTTGAGAAGTTTCGCTGATAAATCCGCAAGTAAGTTACATGGGGATACAAAATCCCCAGGTAAATTACCTGGGGATATTTTAATTCCCAGGTAATAATTACCTACGAAACTTTTTCCAACAGATTTATTTTGGTAGGAAATTCCGCAGCAAAATAAAGTACCTGCGGATTTTTATATCTTATCCCCTTGAAAATCCCCATGTAATCAACACTTTTCTTGTAGTGATAAAGGTGGACAGGGAAAAACTAAATATATGACTGTGATAAGGGAGGATACTTCTGTTTTACTGAATTTCAATGATATTTTACTGGTTCTGAAACTCAAGGATTTGAAGCTTACAGGTTTGAAAAGAATTTACTGTTTTACTCTATTATCTTTCGTATTCCGTACTTACGGCTATTTTGAAAGTCATAATCTTGGAAATTCTTCTGAAAATTTGTGTGAGATTTTGGTGATAGCTGGAGCCCTGGAATAGGCGACTGGGTCATTTTATTTATTGTTTCAGTTTATATTTTCTTGTTTGTGTAGAATTGTTTTATTGGTTTATTATATATATATATATATATATATATATATATATATGCAATCATATCTTATGTGTGTGTGTGTGTGTGTATAAATATATTGTCACAGGTTAAGATATGATTGCCCCGCCTTAGCTTCGTCACTACTTCGTCGAGGTTAGGCTCGACACTTACTCAATACATGGGGTCGGTTGTACTGATACTACACTCTGCAAACTTTTGTGCAGCTCTAGGTACCGTCCAGCAGTAGAGATTTTTAGTAGCAGCCATGCATTATCCGGAGACACGAGGTATATCTGCCAGCGTTTGCAGATCCCGAGAGTCTTCTATTAGTTCGTAGAGACTGTTTTATATTTTCTCAAAACAATTATATTATTTCTTTCAGCTCATTATTTGTAGTATTCTTTAGTAGTTCGTGAATTGTGACACCAGACCCTGGGGTAGTCTTAGAGTTATTTCTATAATTAGTTCGTGGCTCAGTTTATTTAGTTGTTTATCATTTTATATTTGGAGTTATTCATTGGAAACCATTAGATTAAGTTACTTTAAATTTATTTTATTATGTCTAAAGGGATAAGCAGAGGAAAATAGCTAATCGAACTCTAACATTGGCTTGCCTAGCAAGTGTGATGTTAGGCATCATCACGATCTCTAAGGTTGAGAATTTGGGTCGTGACTAGTTGGTATCAGAGCACTAGGTTTCTTAGGTCTCACAATTCACGAACAAGCTTAGTAGAGTCTGAAGGATTGGTACGGAGACGTCTGTACTTATCTCTCATAGGATATGAAGTTAGGAACAATTTCACTTTTATTCTACTCTATCGTGCGAATTTGTTCTACCATTGATGATTGAACTTGTCTATTCTCGTCCTCTCACAAATCTCAACAACCGCAAAATGTCTACAACCGGACAGGAGATGAAGCCCCAATGACAGTTATGATTAAGGGAAGAGACAGAAGCAGAGCTCAGTCTAAAGCTCGAACATCAACACCTATTGTAAAGTCTCAAATGGATCTAGACGCAGAGGTTCTAGCTTAGTCGGTACATGTTGGACTAGTTCAGGTTCCAGAAGGATTTGTAGCTACTCCAGTGTTTCAGGATGCCCTAGCCCGTTTATTGAGGCTGGACAAGTTTACCAAACTATTTTCACTCCATTTCAGTGATACATCTTTTGAGGACCCTCATGACTTTCTTGACTGCTGCTGTGAAGTATTGCAGAACATGGGAATAAGTTGAAAGCAACGAGGTTGAGTTATATGAGCTGTGAAGTTTAACATTGTGGATTGTTAGACATCGGGACATCTATGTAGCCGGTTGATACTTCATTTCGGCTAGTGGTAGAAATTGTCCTAGACTTGGAAGAGTCATATCTCATCAAAGCACTCAGGCTACGTGCCCCATTGCAGTTACAACTCAACTTACATGACCAGCTAGGGAAAAAGGGGTTGGATGTCGAAGGCGGAGGTCAAACTCCTAGAGGTGGAGACCCAGCCCGTTGATATACTTTCTATATGGTTGAGGTCGCTATATCAGATTGTGTCATTACAATTTCAATTTCTAGTTATTATAAAGTGGTAATTTCCTTAACTTGATTCGATTATGAGTATCTAAGAAAGTTCTCCTAATATGCTCCATTCATTAGTGAGCTTCGTAAAGCTGAAATCTACTTATGTGAATACTTGTATTGAGAAATTATATGGAGATAGATATGTCTATCATTACGTGTTGTAATTTTGTTTAACGAAAAATATTTAAAAGAAGAAAAGAGATTGTTTCAATTGGCACGATGTTCATATTATGTGTGATTCAAAACTGAGGACGTGGTTCTCGCATTTTAATATGATTTGATATGTTTAAATCGGGCTACGAGCTGCGGTGGAAGTTATATAAGGACGAGGTCCTTGTGATGGAAATTCTTGTGCTTAAATTCTCTCTTGTGAAATTAAATTTTGTACTATAGTACTAACAAGAGTCATGTATGTTAGGTTTATTTGAAAATTTTTGTATTAAATTTATCTGTGCATAATTTGCCAAATCTGTAATTATTGAGTTTTAACCTACAAGGTAGGTGCCCGCCCTTATGGCGTTAGATGAAACACGATAGTTCAGGTACATAAGTATGAGTTCTCCATGCATCGCATCTTGTTGTCAGTATTTTGAAGGTTTGAAATGAGATTATTGTTAACGTGAAGTTAGTTGATGATTCTGCAATTGATTATGAGCAACTATTAAGATCATATTGAACCAAAAGGGTGCTCCATTTAAATGGTCGGACGAGTGTGAGGCGAGCTTTCAAAAGCTCAAGACAGCTTTGACTTCAGCTCCGGTATTGGTGTTACCATCAGGTTCGGGTTCTTTCACGGTGTATTGTGATGCTTCTCGAGTCGGACATGCAAAGTAGATATCCACATTTTTTTGCCAATTCAAATAGTTTTCTATGTCCGTTAGAGGATGCACGTTTGTTTTAGAGGTGGAGATTGTGATGACCCAAGGGGTCATTTTATGAATTAAGACTCTGTTAGACGCTTATAGCCATAAAAAGACTAATTTTAATTACCTCGATTTGTGTGCGCAGTCGGGGCGTGAAACCAGAAAGATTTTATGTGAAAATATAAGAAATAATAATTTTTAGAATTAAAATTTGGTTTTAGTTGACTTGAGTCAATATTTTTAGTAAACAGATCCGGATCCGTGTTCCGGTGATCCCGGGAGGTCCGCAGTAAAATATGGGACTTGGGCGTATGTCCGGAAATGAATTTCGAGGTCCCAAGCCTTAGAAATCAATTTTTGAAAGAAATTATTTTGCTTAATTATTAATGAAATAAAGAAAAGAATTATGTTTGAAACCATTGGTATCGAGCTCGTAGTTTGGTTCCGGAGCTTGGTATAGATTTGTTATAGTATTTGAACACTAACTGTGAAGTTTGGTGAGAATCAGATTTTATTTGACGTGATTCAGACGTCCGGTTGAGAAATAGTGAAATTGAAGTGTTCTTGAGAAAAATGATGAGTTTTGAGGTTTCATTCATAGTTTACATGTTATTTTCATGATTTGATCGTACGAGCAAGTCTGTATGCTGTTTTTAGACTTGCGTGCATGTTTGGTTTAGAGCCCCGAGGGCTCGGGTGAGTTTCAAATAGGTTTGGGTTGTGTTGCGCTCGTTTTCGGACCAATTAAGGTCCAAAAGAACAAGACCATTCCCAATCAACCCCTAGAAGCTCAAAACCAAACGACCCAATAGGTCTACCCCAGTCCATGACCCATTACACCCGACCCAGCTCATTTAAATCTCAGCCGTTGATCATAAATGATCAACGACTCGCAACACTTCCCTCTTCCCCCTTATATCTCCTCAACCTAAACCCTATCCCATTCTCAACCCCACAGCCTCTATTAAACACTCCCTTTTCGTCTCTCAAAGTTAAACCCTAGCGACCGGAATTTTCTCGCCCCTTTCTCTGCATTTCTGATCACGCTCAACTATGTCTTCTATAAAGACTAAACGGGCGTTGCAAATATAAATC
>ML431530.1:3337-24579 GCA_005239525.1 Nicotiana knightiana
TTAAAAGCTTCAACTAGTTGACTCGTTTGAGCCTCCAAGTTGCGAATAGTTTCATCTTGCCTTTGTACCCGCAATTGTATCTCCTCCTGTTGTTCCAAAATGCACTTTGTCATATCCTCAATCCTTTTCAGGTCATCATCACTGGGTTCTTTGTTTCTATTAACTTCACAAGAAAAAGAAGAACCATCAAAGTAAGGGGTTGGGGAAAGATAAGAAATATAAGCACAACCATGAAAGTGTCCATCTTGACCACCACACATATCACACATATTCCACACATACGATTGAGTCGGTGAACATAACTCGCTCTCGGGAATATTTGATAATTTTGCCCTGGGTGGCTTCCTCCATAATATGCATAACGAGGATCAAAAATAGAATTACCAACATACAAACTCTCATAATTCCATGATGACATGTTATTTTATTTTATTTTATTTTAAATTAACAAATACAACTAAAATAAAGAAAATAAAAATCAAATACTAAAAAAATCAAACTTGAAACCTAGTAATATATACAATTACAGCTACACTTGATAATACTGTTAACTCCCCGGCAACGGCGCCAAAATTTGATCACGCTCAACTATGTCTAATAAAAGACTAAACGGGCGTTGCAAATATAATCCGGGGTATTATGCCCAGAGTCGATCCCACAGGGAATTTACGTATCAATCAAGTCTTTAGAATACGCAACTTTTACTCAATCAATTCTCTCAAGACTTTTTAATATAAATTGGTGATGTTTTACTAATTCTACTGACAATAATAATAACTAACAATTACTAACAATGTGTTGTAAACAATTATGATAAAGGTCTAAGGTTATGGTTTCCCCCGTCGGTGAACTTCCTTCTCGGATACTTCTTATAGTTTGATTAGTTGTCTCTATCAATCATGAACACTCTATCTACCATAAATCTCTCTCAAGTAATTATGATAATTTACTAGACGCACTCTCTCAAGTTACGCTAGCTAGATTGCATTACAGTTCACTTTAGATTGCACCCGAGGTATCGTTATCTCTAATCCAACCTCTAAACCCTCGGTTATGACTTTCGCTCATACTCTAGGAGTGGTGTTGTTCAAACAACTACCTAAATATGCACTCTCTCTCAAGTAGATACATAATAAATAGGAACAGCTAATTGATGGCCATTCAATTAACTACAACAAGAACGTAGTTGAACAAATAGAGATTAATCAACCAATCAGAACTATATTAATAACACAATAAGTTCATCCCCCAACGGGTTCCACCAAAACCCTAGATTAAAGAAATTAGCTAAACATGTTCATAAGAATCAAATCCAAAATAACTTGCATAATTAAACTACAAAGTAATGAATAAAAGTTGTACAAATCGATGTTTGAATTCTCTTCAATGGCTTCCTCTCCCTTCAAGTTGTGTTTTTGGGTCTATTTATATGTTTGGGATAAACCCTAAACGTGTAGGAGACTTCTATTCCAACCGGGAAACATTTAAACTCTTCAAAACTCGGAATTGACCGGACCTCGGGACCCAGGCGTTTGGTCCCAAACGACCCCTTAAAGCCAGGGCAGGCCTGGCATTAGGGGCCAAACGCCTCACTAACGCCAGGGTCAGCCTGGCTTTAGGGGCCAAACGCCCGGCTAACGCCCGGGTGTTCCTTTTTCGCCTCTTGAGCGTATTTTTGATGTATTTGCATCATTTTAGATCGACTTCCATCTCCAATTCACCTACACATGAAATAAACTCCATTATGCACATAAAAAGTGTATTTTTATCATTAACGCACATAAAATGTAAGGCATATAACTTGTTAAATCATGAATTCTAGCCATGCATCAACGGGTTAAACCTCGAGAGAGTAACACCCTACCTAATCCTGTATTGCTTGATTAATTGGCACCCAATTGGCCTCGAGAGGGGAAATTAGGGTAAAATCACTCAAACTACCGAGAGGTATAGAGTGAGCACCTTCGTGCATTGGTTATAGATGTATCCCTAGCCAATTCCCCGACCTTAGAATTGAACCCCGTTGTGTATCCACCTAGGCAACGGTCACGACCCTAGTGCCTTTATTAATATCATAAAACAACAACAAAAACAAAGTTAGTCATTAATTAGCTCACAAACAATAGAATACACTTAGCATAGTTCAACACCAACAAATGATTAGATGTGCAATTAGAAACACTAGACCCTTTTAGATCACTTATACACTCACTCCCATTATAGACTCCCTGTGGATTCGATCCCGACCATTCGGGTAAAAGCTACACGATCCTTGCCTTCATACTTATATAGTAGTTTGGGTGAGGCGTGATCACCTTATATGGTACTAGTCCATAAATACGGGGTATTATAGCTTGGACCGTATTTTATCCCCAAATTGCCAAACTTCGACGGAACTCATTTTCTTTGATTTGCTTACCCTCTCACCTTCGCGAATTAACTTATCACTTATTTGAAATAACATAATACTTATAACCCCAAATAATCTCATTCCCAAACTTTCATGATTAGCTTACGACGAAACTTTAACGTATGAAAACACGGGAACATTTACAACAATTATGAAAAATAAGAAATAGTACATCTGATACTATGTCAAAAGTCCATAAAAATACCATTTTTCCATGTATATATACCAAGCAGGGTCGGTTCCAAATAAATATACCTTCTCCTACGCGAAATAGGACACTTTTCTGGAGTTGGACGTGCGCGGCCGCGCACCTGGAAGTGTGTCCGCGCACTTTTCACACAGTTCTACCCTATATGCGCGGACAGTGCACGGACGCGCACTTTTCACCCTGTTCTATTGGGAATTTGAAATCACGTAAACATGAAAGTTGTAGCCCTTTGAATTAGCTTTCAAACAATATATTGTGCAGCCCAAACGGATCTCTGAGCGAACGATTATGTGCATTTTACTGGACAGTGTGCAGTATGCCTACTCGATTCTTCGTTCGTTCTCAACTATAATCCGTTGATCCCCGAACGCGATCCCGACTTAATTACTTGGATTTTTTTGTCAAACTTCAAAGCTTCAAATCACTTTATTTCTTTCCATAACATATACATAGCTCGGAATCAGTCCTACAAGGCATAAAACACACAATTGGTGCAAAACACTAGCGATTAAAGCTCAAACTCAACTAAAGTGCAGTAAATTGGAATGTAATAATCGACTAAAACCTGAGATTATAACCTACCATCAGTCATCATCAATATCAACCTCTTTATCTTTGCTTCTCTTCGGACCTCCATCGAAGAGAAGACCAGAGTTCTTAAAAGATTATGTAAAAGAAGCCATGATAGTAAGAAGATGATAGAGTATTTTGAAGAAAATAAGAGAGATATGAAAGTAGAAGGAAGTTAAGTGCAAAGAGGATAAAAGATCATATGAGAATTATTAGAAGTGAAAGAGGTAAGATGAGGCGTATAAGTAAAGGTATAGATGGCTAAAATTGTGGGCATGATTACCTCGAGAACCGGCAAAAATATTGATGAATTATGGGGTAACATGTGTTCAGGGTATTAAATGCAAGCAGCGTGCGTCTTATCAAGTGTCAGAGACTATTCAAAAGGGTTCAAACGATTTCCCGCCAAGAAAGAATTCTTCACCAACTTCCCGATGACAAAAAGATGTGCCATCGGAAAGTAGGGGGACTATATGTATAGGGTAAAATTGGTTTATATTAAATGATCGAATGATTGTGTGACATGTAGAACCAGAGGCGGACAAAAGGTGAATTGAGTAAGAATCGAGACCGAGGACAACAATTGCATTTGGTATCGGATAGATCCCAAAGAAAACATAATCAACGGAAGCAAAACGTCAAAGTTCAATGGTAACGATTTTTTCCATTGGAATGTTTGTCACCAGATGACATTTAATGAAGAACATTCTCTAATATTAAATAGGCAGCCCTTGCAGAGAATTTTGACATTCGTGGCATGCCGTTACATATTCATTAATGACCCTTTTATTGTCATTTAAAAGGGGCTTGATCCAAGGATCTTGTTTCCTAGTTATAGATATAAATAGTAGTTTCAACAACCATTGTAAGGAGATAAAATCTTCAGCAAAACTTATGCTATACTTCATTCTCAAGCTAAATAATACAACTTTACTTTCTGTCTGATATTGCTCTTACTTCTGTCCTCGGAAGCATTGCTCTGGAGACAGGCCTGCCATTTCCTTTGACTTTAATGCAATCTTATTTTTAATTTTATTTAATTATCATTTTGGATCAAATCAATTTGCTTTTAACAGTACCGTTTTACGAATAAATAACATATATTGAATATTTTCTTCAGTTACTAGGTCTTCTTGAATAGAGAGTGGACAAGAGCTTTAATCTCGGCCAAACTTATCTGTTATTTGCAGGAACCAAATTACATCTATAGAATCTGGCTTTAGAATAGAACACCAAAAGGTGGCCTAACATTTGCTTGTTCCATAGATTCATGTCCCTAAAGTTTCATGTTGATTTGGCTTTAATAACATACTGTCAGAACCGAGAAGAGGTTCCACGCCTTAGGCAAGGAGAAAAAGAGAATTCCTTTAATTTGTGACTTTCGACTTGCATCAACATCTTCCTCGTTTGAATCATAGCCAAGAAAGTAAAGAGGAGACACATGGAGAAAAAATATAAGGTAGAACACATACACATATATTACCTAAATTATAGCTCTTGATTACTGATTATTTATTATATTAGTATATCTTACAAGAAGGAACTGAAAAGCTCCTCTTTCGTCATCCTCCTCATTAGTCATCACTAACACCATTAACAGAGCAGTACAACATTCCACAACATAATATGTGAGAGAAAAATACATATCGATATAACCTAAGTGAGTGAACGGTTGTTTGAAAAAATGAATAAGCCTAACCCTAAAATTTTAGTGGAGTAATTATATATTCTCATATAATTTT
This sequence comes from Nicotiana knightiana, assembly GCA_005239525.1. Taxonomy (NCBI): domain Eukaryota; kingdom Viridiplantae; phylum Streptophyta; class Magnoliopsida; order Solanales; family Solanaceae; genus Nicotiana; species Nicotiana knightiana. Next base: position 8,268 of record ML431530.1, read on the forward strand.
GGATTTCGGATCAGATCGGATTAAAATCATATTAATCTGAATCCAATCCGAAAATTCAAAATATTATAAAACGTAATCCGTATCTAATCCGAAATCCGAAATTTGAAAATTCGAAATAAAATGGATAGGATCGCATTTCGGATATCCGATCCAAATGCACAACCCTAACACCAACAACTCTCCTAACTAAAGTGATATCATCTCTATATAATTCAAGGTCACTCCTCATAATCAAGTTGTAAATATGACATGCATATCTAACATGAAATATTTCAGGAAGTGGTGTGTATAGATACAATTTTAATATTGTAATACCAGCATTGTTGTTAGAAGCATTATCAAATGACATACACAAAAACTTTTCTGCAAGATCATAAAATATAGCAACTTCATGGATAGTATTACTTATAAATGCACCAGTATGACTTTGATCTTCATCATATTTAAAAGAAATAATATATTTTTGCATAAAAAAATTATCATCTATCCAATGGCATGTAACATTCAAATAACCATTTCCATTTACAGCATGACAAATATCAGAAGTAAGAGAAACTCTACCAGAAAGACTGGCGAACAAATAACGTATATATGTATGATATTGTCCAAAAACACTAAAGGTATCAGAACTACAAGTAATTTTAGGAATACCTTTAAACAAAGGGTTAAAAATTCTTTGAATATAAGTAACAAGATATGGTGAAGCAGCAAAACTAAAAGGTAAACAACCTAAAACAATCATTTTATTTCATTCTTTCCGATCTTGCGTAATATCGTATTTACCCATCAACCCCCCAGTATTCGGGTTAATTTTTTGTTGCCCATCTTCCTCATCTACTCCCCAATCAAGAGGGTGGAGATCTACCATGTGCCTGCGAAGTTGACCCGTTCCCCCTCCCTTACCGGGTTCATGTTTATAAAGTTCCTTACAAATTCTACATCTTACATAACTTTTATGTTCTTCTAGTCTGTCAACAAAATTCCAAAACTTACTTCTTATCTTCGATTCTTTTCAATAGGGATGGGAGGCTTACTTGTATTACCACGACCTCCACCCCTAATATTTTGAGTTTAGCATTACCAGGTATAGCTTGTGGTGTTTCAAGATTATCGGGTGATTGAATATCATCTAAATCATCATCTATACCATAATGTTCATGAAGTCACTCATAATCTACATTTAAATTTTCATTTGAACTTTCAGAAATATGTGTAAGCTACTAGAAGAACCAACACTACCTCTTGATCTTTTGGAAGTTTTCTTACTACCATTTCTACTAGTGCACGCTTTTTTGGCTGCTCTAAATAAATTCATTATGTAAATTAAATTAAAAAATTAAAATATTAAATTAATAATTCTAAATAATAAAATAAGTATACACCAAAGAAGAGAAAGACATGAAACGAGTGTACGAGGATTCCGGATGCCGCACTAATTTTGATATCAAACTTCAATTGATAGACGGATACTTGATAGTTGATACTTGATACCACACTTCACTTGAATACTTGATAATAATAATTTTGTAATGGCTAAACTAAATATTTGATGAAACTTGAAAGAATATGCAATTGAGAGTTTAAGAACATAATTAATAATATCAAGAGAAAATTGAGAGACAATTAGAGTAGTAAGAGAGTGAATTGTGAGGAATAATAAAGAAGAAGGGGGGTTGTTTATAATTTTTAAAAGGTTAAAATTATAATTTATCAAATAGTAGGAGTGGGGGAGAAGGCTATTTTATTAAGGGGGTAGGTTGAAATGACCATTTCTGCAAAAACGGGCCATTGGCCAACGATCATTTTTGAATTTGACCGTTGGCAACAGTCCAGAAAATTAAAATTAAAATAAAAAATTTGTAACGGCTACTGGGCTGCAGCCTGTTAAAAACCCGTTAACAGGTTATCGGGCTTAGCGAGTTCCGGTACACCGGTTTCCAAAATTTGTTTGTCTAAAACTTGCTCCCCGCCCAACCCGTCCCAACCCGCCCTCAAACGCTACAGTACCGGGCTGAACCGGGCAGTAAACGGGCCAGCCTGGCTCGATTAACAGGTATAATATAAACTTAGGCTCGTTAGTCGAATATAGTATAGAAAATGTCGTATTCATAGGGATTAGATTTAAACAGTATTTTCGTAGCTTCTAGTCTTATTGCTATTCAAGATCATCATCAACAATTTGAAGTTGTGTGAATTAAAACTAAAATTAACTAACAGTCTAAATATTGGCTAATGACAATTTCAACAAGTGTAAGCACGAAGATATCAATAGGAGGAAATAGGGGTTGATTGGATAGGTGCAAGGTACTTGTTTGGGAATTAACTCTAGTTACTTCACTCAATAGTTCAAGAGAGTCTCTCGAATACACTCTATTATTAGTTCGAACGTTCAGTAGAAACTCCTCTCTCGATTAACTCTCAACCTCACAATATAAACTAAGTCAAGATCAGTGATGATATGCAAGAATTCGTAGTGGGTTAATCTTTAGGAGAACCTCTTTCGATTATCCTCCTAACTAGGTCTAAGCATTAATTCAACTAGCCTCTTCCGAGTACTAACAAGGATCAATGAATTCAACCAACAAGATAATGCAAACCATCACAAATTATGCCTTTTTCAATTACATAAACATGTGAATATGTATGCAATAATAAAAATATCCAAAATGATTCAATACATAAAACTAGAGTTAATAACCAAAAACAATTCTCAAAATACCAAATCCATCAATCCCTATGCAAGAATTACTCCATGGATATGGAGAAATTCAACACAATTAAGTTTAAATCAAAGGAAAACATAAAACATCCAAACCCTTGTCTTGAGTGAGGATGAATGGTGAAATCCTTGTGCTCTTGCTTCTCCCTCTTCTCCTTAGCTTCCTTAGGTCTAAATTATGTCAAAAATCCACAAAAATACCATTTTTCCATATATATATATACCAAGTAGGGTCGGTTCCAAATAAATATACCTTCTCCTACGCGAAATAGGACACTTTTCTGGAGTTGGACGTGCGCGGCCGCGCACCTGGAAGTGTGTCCGCGCACTTTTCACACAGTTCTACCCCATATGCGCGGACAGTGCACGGCCGCGCACTTTTCACCCTGTTCTATTGGGAATTTGAAAACACGTAAACATGAAAGTTGTAGCCCTTTGAATTAGATTTCAAACAATATATTGTGCAGCCCAAATGGATCTCTGAGCGAACGATTATGTGCATTTTACTGGACAGTGTGCAGTATGCCTACTCGATTCCTCATTCGTTCTCAACTATAATCCGTTGATCCCCGAACGCGATCCCAACTTAATTCCTTGGGTTTTTTTGTCAAACTTCAAAGCTCCAAATCACTTGATTTCTTTCCATAACATCTACATAGCTCGGAATCAGTCCTACAAGGCATAAAACACACAATTGGGGCAAAACACTAGCGATTAAAGCTCAAACTCAACTAAAGTGCAGTAAATTGGAATGCAATAATCGACTAAAACCTGAGATTATACCCTACCATCAGTCAGCATCAATATCAACCTCTTTATCTTTGCTTCTCTTCGGACCTCCATCGAAGAGAAGACCAGAGTTCTTAAAAGATTATGTGAAATAAGCCATGATAGTAAGAAGATGATAGAGTATTTTGAAGAAAATAAGAGAGAGATGAAAGTAGAAGGAAGTTAAGTGCAAAGAGGATAAAAGAGCATATGAGAATTATTAGAAGTGAAAGAGGTAAGATGAGGCGTATAAGTAAAGGTATAGATGGCTAAAATTGTGGGCATGATTACCTCGAGAACCGGCAAAAATATTGATGAATTATGGGGTAACATGTGTTCAGGGTATTAAATGCAAGGAGCGTGCGTCTTATCAAGCGTCAGAGACTATTCAAAAGGGTTCAAAAGATTTCCCGCCAAGAAAGAATTCTTCACCAACTTCCCGATGACAAAAAGATGTGCCATCGGAAAGCAGGGGGACTATATGTATAGGGTAAAATTGGTTTATATTAAATGATCGAATGATTGTGTGACACGTAGAACCAGAGGTGGACAGAAGGTGAATCGAGTAAGAATCGAGACCGAGGACAACAATTGCATTTGGTATCGGATAGATCCCAAAGAAAACATAATCAACGGAAGCAAAACGTCAAAGTTCAATGGTAACGATTTCTTCCATTGGAATGTTTGTCACCAGATGACATTTAATGAAGAACATTCCCTAATATTAAATAGGAAGCCCTTGCAGAGAATTTTGGCATTCATGGCATGCTATTACATATTCATTAATAACCCTTTTATTGTCATTTAAGAGGGGCTTGATACTAGGATCTTGTTTCGTAGTTATAGCTATAAATAGTAGTTTCAACAACCATTGTAAGGAGATAAAATCTCTAGCAAAACTTATGCTATACTTCATTCTCAAGCTAAATAATACTACCTTACTTTCTGTCTGATATTGCTCTTACTTGTGTCCTCAGAAGCAATGCTCTGGAGTCAGGCCTTCCATTTCCTTTGACTTCAATGCAATCTTATTTTTAATTTTATTTAATTATCATTTTGGATCAAATAAATTGCTTGTAACAGTACTGTTTTACGAATAAATAATATATATTGAATATTTGCTTCAGTTACTAGGTCATCTTGAATAGAGAGTGGACAAGAGCTTTAATCTTGGCCAAACTTGTCAGTTATTTGTCGGAATCAAATTACATCTATAGAATCTGGCTTTAGAATAGAACACCAGAAGGTGGCCTAACATTTGCTTGTTCCATAGATTCCTGTCCCTAAAGTTTCATGTTGATTTGGCTTTACTAACATACTGTCAGAACCGAGAAGAGATTCCACGCCTTAGGCAAGGAGAAAAAGAGAATTCCTTCAATTTGTAACTTTCGACTTGCATCAACATCTTCCTCGTTTGAAGCATAGCCAAGAAAGTAAAGAGGAGACACTTAACACACATATATTACCTAAATTATAGCTCTTGATTACTGAGTATTTATAATAGTAGTATATCTTACAAGAAGGAACTGAAAAGATCCTCTTTCGTCATCCTCGTCATTAGTCATCACTAACACCATTAACAGAGCAGTATAACAATCCAAAACATAATATGTGAGAGAAAAATACATATCGATATAACCTAAGTGAGTGAGGGGTTGTCTGAAAAAATGAATAAGCCTAACCCTAAAATTTTAGTGGAGTAATCATATAGGCCCATATAATTTTGGATTTTGGATCAGATCGGATTAAAATCATACCAATCTGAATCCAATCCGAAAATTTAAAATTTTATAAAACATAATCCGTATCCAATCTGAAAATCCGAAATTCAAAAATTCGAAATAAAATGGATCGAATTTCGGATTTCGGATATCCGATCCAAATGCACATCCCTAAGACCAACAACTCTCCTAACTAAAGTGATATCATCTCTATATAATTCAAGGCCACTCTTCATAATCAAGTTATAAATATGACATGCACATCTAACATGAAATATTTCAAGAAGTGGTGGGTGTAGATGTAATTTTAATATTGTAATACCAGCATTGTTGTTAGAAGCATTATCAAATGACATACACAAAACTTTTTCTGCAAGATTATAAAATATAGCAACTTCATGGATAGCATTACTTATAAATGCACCAGTATGACTTTGATCTTCATCATATTTAAAAGCAATAATATATTTTTGCATTAAAAAATTATCATCTATCCAATGGCATGTAACATTCAAATAATCATTTTCATTTACAGCACGACAAATATCAAAAGTAAGAGAAACTCTACAAGAAAGACTGGCGAACAAATAACGTATATATGTATGATATTGTCCAAAAACACTAAAGGTATCAGATCTACAAGTACTTCTAGGAATACCTTTAAACAAAAGGTTATAAAATTCTTTGAATATAAGTAACAAGATATGGTGAAGCAGCAAAACTAAAAGGTAAACAACCTAAAACAATCATTTTAGCTCATTCTTCCCGATCTTTCTTAATATCGTATTTACCCATTAACTCCCCAGTATCCGGGTTAAGTTTTTGTTGCCCATCTTCCTCTTCTACTCCCCAATCAAGAGGGTGGAGATCTACCATGTGCCTGCGAAGTTGACCTGTTCCCCTTCCCTTACCGGGTTCATGTTTATAAAGTTCCTTACAAATTTTACATCTTACATAACTTTTATGTTCTTCTAGTCTGTCAAAAAAATTCCAACACTTACTTCTTATCTTTGATTCTTTTTAATATGGATGATAGGCTTACTTGTATTACCACGACCTCCACCCCTAATATTTTGAGTTTGGCCAGCATTACCAGGTATAGCTGGTGGTGTTTCAAGATTATCGGGTGATTGAATATCATCTAAATCATCATCTATACCATAATTTTCATGAAGTCACTCATAATCTACATTTAAATTTTCATGTGAACTTTCAGAAATATGTGTAAAGCTACTAGAAGAACCAACACTACCTCTTGATCTTTTGGAAGTTTTCTTACTACTACCTCTACTAGTGCACGTTTTTTTGGCTCCTCTAAATAAATCCATTATGTAAATTAAATTAAGAAATTAAAATATTTAATTAATAATTCTAAATAATAAAATAAGTATACACCAAAGAAGAGAAAGACATGAAACGAGTATACCGGGATTCCGGATGCCGCACTAATTTTGATATCAAAAATCAAACTTCAATTTATAGAAGGATACTTGATAGTTGATACTTGATACCACACTTCACTTGAATACTTGATAATAATAATTTTGTAATTGCTAAACTAAATATTTGATGAAACTTGAAATAATAAGTAATGAGAGTTTAAGAACATAATTAATAATATCAAGAGAAAATTGAGAGAGAATTAGAGTAGTAAGAGAGTGAATTGTGAGGAATAATAAAGAAGAAGGGAGGCTATTTATTATTTTTAAAAGTTTAAGATTATAATTTATCCAATATTAGGAGTGGGGGAGAGGGCTATTTTATTAAGGGGGTAGGCTGAAATGGTCATTTCTGCGAAAACGGGACATTGGCCAACGATCATTTTTGAATTTGACTGTTGGCAACGGTCCAGAAAATTAAAATTAAAATAAAAAATTTGTAATGGCTACCGGGCTGCAGCCCCTTAAAACCCCGTTAACAGGTTATCGGGCTTAGCGGGTTCTGGTGCACCGGTATCCAAAAACTGTTTGTCTAAAACTCGCTCCCCACCCAACCCGTCCCAGCCCGCCCCCAAACGCTACAGTACCGGGCTGAACCGGGCAGTAAACGGGCCAACCCGACCCGATTAACAGGTATAATATAAACTTAGGCTCATTAGTCGAATATAGTATAGAAAATATCGTATTCACAGGGATTAGATTTAAACAGTATTTTCGTAGTTTCTAGTCTTATTGCTATTCAAGATCATCATCAACAATTTGAAGTTGTGTGAATTAAAACTAAAATTAACTAAAAGTATAACTATTGGCTAATGACAATTTCAACAAGTGTAAGCAAGAAGATATCAATAGGAGGAAATAGGACTTGATTGGATAGGTGCAAGATACTTGTTTGGGAATTAACTCTAGTTACTTCACTCTATAGTTCAAGTGAGTCTCTCGAATTCACTCTATTATTAGTTCGAACGTTCAGTAGAAACTCCTCTCTCGATTAACTGTCAACCTCACAATATAAACTAAGTCTAGATCAGTGATGATATGCAAGAATTCATAGTGGATTAATCTTTAGGAGAACCTCTTTCTATTATCCTCCTAACTAGGTCTAAGCATTAATTCAACTAGCCTCTTCCGATTACTAACAAGGATCAATGAATTCAACCAACAAGATAATGCAAAACATCACAAATTATGCCTTTTTCAATTACATAAATATGTGAATTTTTATATAATAATAAAAATATCCAAAATGATTCAATACATAAAACTAGAGTTAATATCCACAGACAATTCTCAAAATACCAAATCCATCAATCCCTAAGGAAGAATTACTCCATGGATATGGAGAAATTCATCACAATTAAGTTTAAATCAAAGGAAAATATAAAATATCCAAACCCTTGTCTTGAGTGAGGATGAATAGTGAAATCCTTGTGCTCTTGCTTCTCCCTCTTCTCCTTAGCTTCCTTAAGTCTAAATTATGTCAAAAGTCCACAAAAATACCATTTTTCCATGTATATATACCAAGTAGGGTTGGGCCCAAACGAATGTACTTTCACCTACGCGAAATAGGACACTTTTCTGGAGTTGGACGTGCGCGGCCGCGCACCTGGAAGTGTGTCCGCACACTTTTCACACAGTTCTACCCCATATGCACGGTCAGTGTGCGGCCGCGCACTTTTCACCCTGTTCTATTTGGAATTTGAAAAAACGTAAATGTGAAAGTTGTAGCCCTTTGAATTAGCTTTCAAACAATATATTGTGCAGCCCAAACGGATCTCTGAGCGAACGATTATGTGCATTTTACTGGACAGTGTGCAGTATGCCTACTCGATTCTTCATTCGTTCTCAACTATAATCCGTTGATCCCCGAACGCGATCCCAACTTAATTCCTTGGGTTTTTTTGTCAAACTTCAAAGCTCCAAATCACTTGATTTCTTTCCATAACATCTACATAGCTCGGAATCAGTCCTACAAGGCATAAAACACACAATTGGGGCAAAACACTAGCGATTAAAGCTCAAACTCAACTAAAGTGCAGTAAATTGGAATGCAATAATCGACTAAAACCTGAGATTATAGCCTACCATCAGTCAGCATCAATATCAACCTCTTTATCTTTGCTTCTCTTCGGACCTCCATCGAAGAGAAGACCAGAGTTCTTAAAAGATTATATGAAAGAAGCCATGATAGTAAGAAGATGATAGAGTATTTTGAAGAAAATCAGAGAAAGATGAAAGCAGAAGGAAGTTAAGTGCAAATAGGAAAAAAGAGCATATGAGAATTTTTAGAAGTGAAAGAGGTAAGATGAGGCGTATAAGTAAAGGTATAGATGGCTAAAATTGTGGTCATGATTACCTCGAGAACCGGCAAAAATATTGATGAATTATGGGGTAACATGTGTTCAGGGTATTAAATGCGAGGAGCGTGCGTCTTATCAAACGTCAGAGACTATTTAAAAGGGTTCAGAAGATTTCCCGCCAAGAAAGGAATCTTCACCAACTTCCCGATGACAAAAAGATGTGCCACCGGAAAGCAGGGGGGCTATATGTATAGGGTAAAATTGGTTTATATTAAATGATCGAATGATTGTGTGATACGTAGAACCGGAGGCGGACGGAAGGTGAATCGAGTATGAATCGAGACTGAGGACAACAATTTACAGTTGGTATCGGATAGATCCCGAAGGGAACATAATCAACGGAAGCAAAACATCAAAGTTCAATGGTAACGATTTCTTCCATTGGAATGTTTGTCACCAGATGACATTTAATGAAGAACACTCCCTAATATTAAATAGGCAGCCCTTGCATAGAATTTTGACATTCATGGCATGTCGTTACATATTCATTAATGACCCCTTTATTGTCATTCAAAAGGGGCTTGATCCTAGGATCTTGTTTCCTAGTTATAACTATAAATAGTAGTTTCAACAACCATTGTAAGGAGATGAAATCTCTAGCAAAACTTATGCTATACTTCATTCTCAAGCTAAATAATACAACTTTACTTTCTGTCTGATATTGCTCTTACTTCTGTCCTCGGAAGCATTGCTCTGGAGACAGGCCTGCCATTTCCTTTGACTTTAATGCAATCTTATTTTTAATTTTATTTAATTATCATTTTGGATCAAATCAATTTGCTTTTAACAGTACCGTTTTACGAATAAATAATATATATTGAATATTTTCTTCAGTTACTAGGTCTTCTTGAATAGAGAGTGGACAAGAGCTTTAATCTCGATCAAACTTATCTGTTATTTGCAGGAACCAAATTACATCTATAGAATCTGGCTTTAGAATAGAACACCAGAAGGTGGCCTAACATTTGCTTGTTCCATAGATTCATGTCCCTAAAGTTTCATGTTGATTTGGCTTTAATAACATACTGTCAGAACCGAGAAGAGGTTCCACGCCTTAGGCAAGGAGAAAAAGAGAATTCCTTTAATTTGTGACTTTCGACTTGCATCAACATCTTCCTCGTTTGAATCATAGCCAAGAAAGTAAAGAGGAGACACATGGAGAAAAAATATAAGGTAGAACACACACACATATATTACCTAAATTATAGCTCTTGATTACTGATTATTTATTATAGTAGTATATCTTACAAGAAGGAACTGAAAAGCTCCTCTTTCGTCATCCTCCTCATTAGTCATCACTAACACCATTAACAGAGCAGTACAACATTCCACAACATAATATTCTCATATTCATCTTAAACCTCCTTCCCCTGCCTCCCTTCCAACAACTTTACCAATTTCCCATAATAATCCAATCTCCATATTATGATATTACAACATCCCATTCCCATATTACGATTTAAAGTAAACCCCCATACTTTTCCCAATTTTATGTATATTCATATCTTACAAAATTTTGAAGAAAAATAAACATATTTATACGCATTTCTTTTCTAATTTTCTCAAATTTCAGACCTTTTCATCTCTCCATATGTCTAAAAAATATTCATGGAGAAATTAAGATCCCAAAAAGTTGAGAACTTTTGTCGGCATGTAATCGGGTCGGATCTTTTAGGGACCGTTAAAACCGCTAGTATTCAAGTCGGAGCAAGCGCCTCAAATCTCTAGTGGCAGAGTCATCAAAGGACTTGAAATCTTCCTGCTTTTTGTTGAAAAATGAGGGCAAGGGAAGAGCTCTAGGCGATGGCGAATTTGAAAATGCCGAACCGGCATACACGTCAGCCGATGATAACCCGACCCGGATTTGCTTGGGCAGCATTTCCGGTTGAACCAGCGAATTCAAAGACTCGCCTCTCCTCAGAATCGTCACCCGGCCCATTTCTAGGCCGTCGTTGTGAGCCTGTCTCAACTCCACGGCGCTCGCACATCTCCTCGTGATCGACGGCGGCTCAGGTTGGTTATTCAGCTTCTTCTTCTCCGTTCTGACCACCGATTTTCTGTTCCTAGGATTAAAATAGCCATTTCCGTTTCCAAAGTTGCTTCTCCGGCGATGGAACGCCGACGGCGGAACTCTGAACCTTTCAATTAAGATATCCTGTGGCCGCAAAATCTCCGTTCCCATATTTCCGCACAAAAATTGAATTTTTCCAATGAAATGCAAGAACGAATTCAACTAACGTTAAAGCATAAAGGAGAAAAGGGTCAAGAGAAATGAAAATTAACAGAGTTGTCGGAAATGGGAATAAGGAATGATAGAAAAGCTTTTGAATTAAATAGATTTTCCAGTTCCTTGTGATAAGGAAGGAGGAGGGAAAAACAGTTTTGATTTGTTCTGCTCGGTTTAGATTGAAGAATTGGGTGGGGATGATAGAAGATTTAAATACAAAGAGGGGAGAGAAAGAAGATTAGATATGTGGGGGCGAGAAGCGCGCGGCGAGGGTTAGATTTATAGGGCTAGTGGTGATTTTTTATTTACTTTTTTCTTTTGAAATATTCTGGTTCAAAAACTAGTCGTACCTGGAGTTTATTGAATAAATTGTTATGAGAAGGTATTTTATTATAGGCAAAATACATGAAGATTCTATTTAACTTGTCCAAAAAAAATAGGTTTGAATACTTAAATTAAATGGGTATTTCTTTACCTCCGTAAATATAATGAAGTGAATTATTTTTCTCCTTAACAGTTGATGTGGCAAAAAAATGAAAAGAAAACAAATTAAAAGTGCGTACATAACAGAAAATAAACTATTGAAGCTTTAATTCAACTCGAAATCACCCAAATCCTTTACCAAATTGTCCCAAATTTCAGATACAGACTCCATAAATTGCGGTCAACAAAATCCAGCAACATCCAAAGTTAAAATTCTTCAAACACAAGAGTCTCTCTCGTTATGCCTTTCTTCCTGGGTTTCAAAATCGATCTCAATCGGACTTCAAAAAACTCAAAGATTCAATGTGGTAAATGTTCGATTTGTATATTTCGTGCTTAATTTTTGATCTATTCCTCTACTTATTCATTTGAATTTTTGAATTTGACGCACAAATAAAAGCGGTTTTGAACGTAGAGAAAAAGATAAGACAAGTTGGAAATGTCGCCGAAACTAGGAAAATGACAACAAATATTCTTCAATTTGCTTCAAAGCTTGCGCTTGGAATACCCAAAATATCATTAAAATTATTTATATGTCAGTTTATTCTATAAGTTTATTTATGCAAAATTATTGTTTTGTTTGTAAAAATAGAAGTAAGAAAAATGAAAAAGAAAAAGAGTACAAATTACAAAAGATAGAAAATTTTTGACGTGATGCTAACATGGTGCCTGACCTGGCGCACGTGAAAAACACCTCATATTGTGAGACTAGTATTCGTATTTCAGGTGGTGAAAGAATTCATTCTAAATATGTTTAGAGGGGTAAAAAAATACCCGTTTAGTTTAAGTGTTCAAACCTATTTTTTAGACAAGTTTAATGGGGTCTTTATGTATTTTGCCTTTGTTATATCAAGAATAATACTTAAAACCCAGACAAAGGATAAATAAGAAACTAAGGCCTCGTTTGGTACAATGGTGATATCCCATGGGGTAGATGGGACCAGGGATTCACCAAAGGGTATCAAAATATAAAAATTAGATACATCGAAAAGTCATGGGGAGTCAATGTATAGCAAATATACATAAAATAAAAAAATTATCTAGCAATATAGTATAATTTTTAGTTATCCCACCTTCTATATGGGATTAGTTAATCCCACTATTTTAGTATAAAAGTTACACCTAAATTAACTAATACTCCGAACCAAACATGGAACAAAGTTAATCCCAAAATTTATTCTGAAATTATATTCTTATCTCATATACCAAACCCTTAAATAGTCATTTGGTACATGGAATAAGGATAATAATCCCGGGATAAAATTTGAGATTAACTTTATGTATCAGTAAATTCCAGGATAACTTTTACACTAAGTGGTTGTTTGGTTGGAAAGAAGTTATCCTAGGATTAATTATCACAAGATTAGTTATTTCGGGATTAGTTATTCTACTTTTCATGGGGATAAAAAATATTATAATCCCGAAATAATTAATTCAAAATTAATTATATCGTAATTTTTTATCAATCAAATATAAGATAAATTATATTTATTCCTCGTACCAAACGAGCACTCATAAATTAATATACTTGGTTGCAATTTGTATTAGGGTAATCTTTTCCGTGGTTCTAATGGGAAGAAGAAAGGCGGGGTATTGGTTGATTTTTCGCATTTTGGGTGGTTGACATAAACTCAAATTTCCCATTGGAGGTGACTTCTGTTCCGTTACTTCAGACTCTTGTCACTTTTTGGTTTCTCATTTCTTTCTTTACCATAAGAATTCTGTTACTAGCTTTTGTTTTTGTCGATAATATCTGCCACGTCAGTTAGGGTTTGGGCTACAGTGGTCATTTGGCATTCACAGCCTCAATTTTCTTTTTTGGTTTATATAAGTAAGTGCTCTATTTTTTCCAATAAGGTTGTAAATTACTGACAGTGATATGCTTTTCCGTGCCAAGATCGAACATATATATATATATATATATATATATATATAGAGGTACAAATAATTTAAAAGTATAATAATATATATGTGATAAAAGTTGAAGGAAAAAATACAAGCCAAGTTGATAAATGTAAAGCTATTTGACCGATATTTATTGTCATTGCAAAGGACAATCATATTGAAAATTTACTTTTAAGTGAATTTGAAAAGAAATGTTAGACTCCAGTTATGCAATTCTCATAATTTATCGAGTATTTTGACAATAGTTTTTTTATATGTCAACAACATAATTTACAAGTGGATTTGAGCAACATCAGTTGTGTTTGCATATGTTTCATATCTTAAAGTTTTTGTCGTTTTAGAGAAACCGTATCCTCTTCCTTTTTACAGTTGCATGCATATTAAGAAGTTTTTATCGAATGAAAGCAATATTTTGTAGAAGTTGTACCGAAATTCGACCAACGTACGTGGCTAGTAGATCATTGTTGATATCATGATATACTCCTACACAAAAGTAAAGCTATTACTTTGTATAAAAATAATAGTTACTAAAATATTTTATTGATGTATATAAAGCCTAATTACACATACATGTACCCCTTGTCTGTTTTAAAATTATGAGTCTCAACTGGTGTTTGATACTTGTTAGAGTAGTTATGTGAATATATATAATTAGTCTTAATCTCTTATGTTATAGAAGTAAGTTATGTGTTATGGATACATATAAATAGAACTTATTGTAATAAAGAAAAATAAGCAATAATATATTTTTTCTCGTGCTTTCTCACATGGTATCAGAGCAGGATCACCTTTTGATAGACGTTCTATATCTGGATGTTGTGTCTTAGTAGGTGGTAACTTGGTGTCTTGGAAGAGCAAGAAACAAAATAATTCCAGGTGCACGTGGATATTTTAATGAAAAACGGTCTGAGTTATTTTCTATTTTTCAGACCTTTCACGCTAAAATTCAAAATCAATTTGGGGTTTCTATCTGCACATTTTATAGTGATAATGCCCTAGAGTATTTGTCTTTCCCGTTTCAGCAGTTTATGAACTCTCATGGGATTATTCATCAAACATCTTGTCCGCACACATCTCAACAAAATGGGGTAGATAAAAGAGAATAGACATCTTATTGAAACTACTCGTAACCTACTTATACAATCTCATGTTCCGTTGCATTTTTTGGGGATGCAGTTCTTACATCTTACTATCTTATTGATCGTATGCCATCTTCAACTATCCAGAATCAAGTTTCATTTCCTGTCCTGGTTCCTCACTTATCTTTGTTCTCTTTTCCACCTCGTATCTTTGGAAGCACGTGTTTTGTTCATAACCTTACTCCAGGAAAAGATAAGTTAGCTCATCGTGCGTATTTCTGGGTTACTCGTGAACGCAAAAGGGGTATCGATGCTATTCTTCTGACCTTCAGCGGTACCTTATGTCCGCTGATGTTACCTTACTATATCTCATTCATCTTCCTCTACAACTCCAGCTCCACCACCTACAGCTCTAGTTGCAGCTCCAACACCTATAGCTCCAGTTCCACCACATATAGCTCCAGTTCCACCACCTAGTTTAGTTCAACCTTCTGTAGTTCCACCACTCCTGAATTATCATCGTCGTCTGCGCCCAGTATCGGGTCCACATGATTCACGTCCTGCATCTGACGCTGCTATTACTGCAGACTTGTCTCCCCTTAGTCAACTGATTGCACTACAGAAGGTGTACGATCCACACTTAATCCTAATCCCTATTATGTCGGTTTAAGCTACCATTGTCTCTCATCACCCCATTATGCATTTGTATCATCTTTGTCCTCTGTTTCCATCCCTAAGTCTACAGGTGAAGCACTATCTCATCCAAGATGGCGACAAGCTATGATTGACAAGATGTCTTCTTTACATACGAGTAGTACTTGGGAGCTTGTCCCTCTTCCTTATGGTAAATCGACTATGGGTTGTCGTTGGGTATATGCAGTCAAAGTTGGTCCAGATGGCCAGGTTGATCGACTTAAGGCCCGTCTTGTTGCCAAAGGGTATACTCAGATCTTTGGGCTCGATTACAGTGATCAGTCCGTCTTTTTCTATCCATGGCTGTTGTTCGCCATTGTGAACATGTGATTTTTCACCTACTAAATACCCTACAAAATTTGTTGAATAATAGATTTTATTGTCTATTTGTGAATTAGTTGCATCGCGTGATCATAATTCATCCTTTAAAATTTGGCATAATTATGTTTTTTATAATTCGTTGCATAATTTAGTCATTTTACTAGGAAAATTGCGAAATTTGTTCTTTAAATGATTATGAGGTATTAAAACTAATGGTTTTACTTCTAATTAATTCATTCATTAACTTATAATTAGTTTAAATTAGTTTAAAACCAATTAATACATTTTTGAGTTTAATTAAAATTAATTTTAATGGATTAATTAACCTAAAGTGTGCTGGAAAAAAAAAAGAGACTAAAATCAGACCTGGGCCAAATCACCCAGGCCCAAACTCCTCCTCACTACCCAACACACTCCAGCCCAAACCCCAAACCCAGTCCAGTCCAGCCCCAGTAATACCCAAAACGATGCCGCTTCATCCCCTCCAATCCCAACCGTTGGATCGATTTGATCCAACGGCTCCCAAACTCTCCTCCCCTAAGTATTAAATTGTCCTAACACCCCCCGCCCCCCCAGAACTCACTCTCCCCTAACCCC